>MU834910.1:0-43284 GCA_029204225.1 Diphasiastrum complanatum | reverse complement strand
TGCATGCACAAGAACATATACATTTATTAATACAAATCTTGAATCAACATGAGCATTTGTTCTCAAAAAAAAAAAATTCAATTTCTTCATCTCGACTCAATGGACATATGTTATCTAACCAAAATTGAATAATATCTCTCTCGACCTATTGATCACTCAAAGCTTTGCTTAACAAAATTCATTATCAATTGACGTCATCACACAAATACGCAAACAACGATAATCTCAAATTATTAGATACATCAATTACAACGAACATAAAGATTTTGAAAACTTTTATCGAGAGCACCTACTTCTATATAAGCCATTTCGGATATCCGAACACATGATTTGAATCATATTCATCATACAAAGATGTGTACTACGCAAACTATGACACAATATAGCACAACAAACAGAAACTGAATTTTAATCAAGAAACATATACATATGCGCATTTCAATTGGGAAGATCTTGAAAACAAATTGCCAAGCACTAAGACATCAAATCAAAACTCCCCCAAACCTGTACCTGAACAATAACTATATCTTGGAATTGAATTCCGAACTCCGTACTTGGAATGTAGCACAAAAAAAACCGTTTGATGTGGCTCTCAAAATTGACATACAAACACATGAATCAAAATACATATTTCATGAGCTTGCAAATTAACCTCAATGCAACGACGTACTATTCGGTGACGTGATGCATAGAAAATGAACAAACGTGATAAATCAAATTCACCTATTCGTGACTGGACGCGTTGGAGCTAGGGAAAACGTTACCTTGCTTCTTCTTGAGCAAAGGTTCATTTGCATCATTATTATAGAATAATATAAACATATAAAAAATCCAAGAGCATTAATAAATGGCATATACAAGAAAAGCAAGCTTTTAATATTCACAGAACCACAATACATTCAACACTACATTTAACCTATAATCTTTAGGAGAACATGCATCTCCATGCTCGGCAAAATATTGATATTTCTCCATGCCAAGGTAGGGCTAGCACATGGCACTTGTTCCAATTCTAGCCCATGCCAAGATGCAAGTTTAGAAAACGTTCATTCTGTCCACGTGGGCATTTTGTTCAACGTTCCTTCTCCTCATATGTGGCATTTATGTGCGACTGATCTTTACAATTTTCTGCTTTACCCGATTTTCAATTCTCTGCTCAGGTAGATAGCCATGTGGCATGTTCTGGAAGTGGACATTGGCATCACGCAAGGGAAATTTGCATGTGAATTTTTTTTATTCTGGAGGTGGACGTTGGCATCACGCGAGGGGAATTTGCATGTGGATTTTTTGATGTGTTTTGAAAAGCAAGAGGAGCACAAGAGGTTTTGCAGTCTGCATGCAAATTTCTGATCATTGCCGTGTTTTTTTTTGCTTTTCTGTCAGCTGTCGCTATGTAGCATATAAACGGTTCGTTGTTGTGTGGGCGATGGTCAATTTGCCGATGCAAGCTGTTCAAACACGTGCCTAAAGCTGTTTCTCATCATTGTTTCAATTGCATCTGATCAACGATCAAGAGCTTGCACATACGTTCTGGATTTCGATCAATTTTTGGGTGGAGGTATTCAAACACGTGTCATCTGGGTCAGCGATCAAGAGCTTGCTTATACGTTTTCTCTATCAACAAGTTTGTTAGCATATCTTCTGTCTCTGTGTGTTGTGAAAATGGAAGTAGTATCTTTTCTTCTGCTTATTGTTTTCTCTTTCTTGTGCAAATTGCAATCTGTCTGAGGTTGCATGAGTGCTGAGATCCCAAAGATGAGCCTTTGGCCTCTTCTGCTTATTGTTTTCTCTTTCTTGTTGTTGGAAGTATTTCTAGTGTGTGCGGTGGCTAGATCTACTTACGGGTGTAGTATAGGGATGTAGAGATTCATCCACTTTTTAAGTTTCTACAACAAGCTTCAACAAAAATACAGAAAGAGTCAACAGAGATGAGAGCACTAAGGCTTACCCAACTAGTGCCCGAAACGGAAATAAAGCTAATTAGAAACAACAATAAAAATCATTGCTAAGGCAAACCCAACTGGCTATTTTATTATTATTTAAGCTTCTACTCATGGGCTTACAAAACACATGCCATGGTTGAAGTTTATTAATAGGTATTCGTACGTAGACTTACAAAACACATGCCACGGAGTTTTATTTCTTTCTTTTTATTTTCTCTGTGTTAGCACAGTTGTTAACATTATCCCCCTCCTTATTGGATTGGTGGTCCCACACGAATCGACGCCTTTTCGTCCTGGATCTTTTGTGCTTCTTGGAGGCGAGACTGTTGCTATCGGGAGTGGTAGATTGTCGTGTCGATGCCCTCCATCATTTGCCACTGCAATTTGTTCAGGAAGGGCATGGGTTTGTAATAATGGAGCATACCTTGTAGAAAGTTTTGGGTTTTTCATAGCTCCACCATATCAACGTGCAGGGCGGAAGTGAGTGCAGCATGATAATAGAGCCTTGCTACTTTGATATGGTCGTCTTGCGTTCGTAGGGGTTTATTGATATCAAGGGCGATTGGGGGTAGCCCTATCCCAAAAACCTTTGAGTTTTGCCAGAAATGCCACCAGGCTGCAATTATCCGCAAAATATCTGACGTCGCGATCAGGATTGCCATGGTGCTTCTGGTAGTTACTCAGCAGTTGGTGACCATGTCTTCGGCTAAGTTGCCGATATTGACGCTTGTGAGCTTGGGCCAAAATATTCTATTCTTGACCTTGGCAGGAAACGGTTCTCGCCTTGCTACTGGATAGTAATAAGGATTTGTGCGCATGTAGGAGGGAGCTTCGATATACCGTGCCATTGAGATCTTACTCCGGAGGAAGAGATGATGATGCCAAAGAGGTTGTGGATCCAGGAGTTTGACTGCTTCTTTATGTGTTTGACTCTAGTCCAAATCTGGAAGTATGTAGCCACCTCGCTCTTTTGTTGTTGGATATTTCTTGGCAAACTTCTCAGAGGCACGCAACTCCTTGCTCGGTTCTATGGGCATGATTCTGTGTCGGATGGTTGATGCTTCAAAGACAATCTCGTGTTGAATTTGGGGGTCGGGTTCAGGAGAGAGAGGAGAAAATTGTCAGGGAATGAATGGGGGGGGTTAGTGTTGTCGAGAGGTTAGAAACAGTGGAAGGAAAAGATAATGTTGGGAGCTGGTACCCCCAGAGCCTGACGGATTGGTTGGTGCTTGAGCTCCTTGCCCCAGGGGTTGGCCTTGAAAAGAGGAGCCTTGAGTTGCAGGAAGAGGCTGCTAGAATCCTGCTCCATCTCCACCATCTGGTCCATCAAAGTGGTGTACCGAATCATGGAATTGGGCGTGCTCTGCATGAACCGACGGTGTCGACTGGACACCGGCCTTTAAGCGTTCTTCCAGGGTGGCTACGTGTTGGTTCAGGACCTTGACACGAAGTCATTGAAGTCCACCAATTCCAACTGTTCCTTCATAGCGGAACGTGCGGCTTGTGCATCTGCTACAGCCTCATCCCTTTCGGCTTTGAGGTTATCGATGGTATGCTGCATGTTGGATACCTTCAGTTGGAGCTGGTTCTGGAGGTGGAGTAGCATCTGCTGCTATTGTTGATTATAGTTTGTGATGTTCTGGATCTGCAGCTGTTGTTGTTAGTTTTCCTCTTCCAGCCTTGCTTTTTCTTTCTAAAAGTTCGCCATAGCACCATCGTCGAATTGCCGCATAGTATATTGTCCCCCTAGGGTGCCGAATAGATTGTATTGAAGCTCATTCACCAACCATACCGCTTTTTGGGCTGCAAGGGATAACTGCTCCCAAGGACCAATGTCAGGGAGGGTGCATGTGTAGTTAGGATACGACATTGGGTTAAAGGGTAGAAAATCATAGGTAGGGTTAGATGGAGATGTATGAAAGACAGGTGGAGGTGATTGAGGGTTGATGGGTGAAAGAGGTGGAGAAATACTGCGTGGCGAAGATGCGTGGATTGGGTTAGTGGTGATGGCGGTTGATGGAAGTGCGGTGAGTAATTGTAATGCAAAATCATCTACGTTGACTGTGGAGTCAAGTAGGGTGGAGATTTGTACAGGTGAGGGCTTTTGTGAAGTGAAGCCCGTGTTGAGAGTTAGTGAGGGTGTGGAGGTGGCAGTAAATGGTGGGGGTGGTGGTGGGAGTGTGAGAGCAAGTGATGGAGAGGAGGTTGCTTGTGTGGATGGAACCACGCCCATAGGATCAGAGCTCGAAGTGCCTGCCGCCACTGAGCTGCCTGTTGTTGTCGCTACTGCTTGTCTGCGTTGCTGGGCCTGTTGAAGTAAGGCCGCCTGCTGCTCTAGGACCTCCTTTGGGACCTAAGAGGGTTGAAGGCTCCCTCTGAATTCAGCATACTCCGTCCCGATGTCGCTGGATAGAATGTCATGAGGGACATCGGCTTTTGTGCAGATCGCCTTCCCTTTCTGCTTCTTAGTAGGTGGGGCTGGTGAGACCGGTTCTGCTGTCAGTTGGGGGGTGGCTCATTTTTTGTGCTTGGATAGAGATCACCCAGCTCCTTGATGGCAGCAGCCACCTAGACCCTGTTTGGTGACCAACATGTGGAGGAGATACCCACATTTGGTAGTTGGTTTTCTGGCTTTCAGAGCTCCGCACAGCTTCTCTGCTACCTTCTCAACCCACTTGTAACGGTATGCATTCAACCATGGTGACGAGGATTTCTGAGGCGGCCTATAGATGGGGATCTGTGATGAGGTGTATGGCGATCCCGTCGTTGGTTTGGGCAATGGTTTTGTCGTCCTCTATTAGAAACTTGGTAAAGTATTTGGCATCATAGCTGGTGACCTAGCCATGGATTGTCTCTCCGAGATTAGGGAAGCCAGTGCTCTGGAGATCCCCCGGAGAGACGTTGATGATGGTATAGCTGCCACTCTTAGATGTAAGACTGAAAGTTTGGAATTCATCCGAATAGGTGGAGTAGGTCACGCGGATGAGGCTCTCGCTCTGTTGGTCCCGGAAAAGAGTCAAATCAAAACCAAGGATTGTGAGGATATCCTTGGCCAGGGTGAGCTGCTCGGCATAATTCTTGATATAGATAATAAAAATATCCCTTGAATAAGGACAAGGGGATTTACGGCGATGCAAACTAAGTGAGGAATCGCGGGAGGCCAATACAGTAGTGATTTTAGATTGCTCTGAGAGTTTTGAAAATTTTGAAAATTTTTGGCATGAACTCGAGAGCAACAATCTAAAATGAATTCGTGGAGAAAAGGGTGGAGGTCTATATATAGACTTTTTTTGACAAAAATTTGCAACTTCACTTAGAAATCGTCCTCAGTGTCCACGATTTGGTAATGGTGGTCGCAAATTTCGAGGCAACGTTCTGAGGGTCCGCAAATTCTGATAAGTGATTTTTTTATGCCAAAGGAGAAAAAACGTCGAATTGTGCAAAACTTTGTCTATTCAGAATTCGCAGAGATAGCAGAGAAATCGTGGGAATTATTTGAAGCTCCAGCAAATTGTCTGCGAATTTTGACAGTGGATATCTGATGAAAAAAACTACCTTTTTCTATTTTTAGAAATTTTTGTCTCTGAGACAGAATTTGCGAAGGCCAAAAATGAATCGTGCACTGTAAAAAAGGAGTCAGACAAATTCTATCTGAGATGGTATGAAATAATTCTGCTGAAACTAATGGCTTTTGTGGTTTTCTCAGAGGTTGGTATACCTGATCTGATAGTATCTTGATGGATTGAACAAGAAAGCACAGCAAAAAATTTGTCAAAAAGACAGGCAAGCAATAAAAATATAAAAAAAAACAGTAGAAAAGAAAACAACTATTACATATCAAGATAAAAACAGGGTTCATTATACTTTCTCAGTCAGCTTTCATTGACCACAATGTCGAGGATATTGCCTTGAAGGGTTTGGAGTTGTACATATCCAGAGGCAAAGATTTTGATGACGTAAGGGCCTTGGCCAGAAAATTTCAGTTTGCCTTTGAAGGCTTTGGCATGGTATAGCAGGACTTTATCTCCAACCTGGAAGTCTCTAAGTTTCAATGATCGATCATGCCATGCTTTTTGTCGTCGTTTGTGGACTTGTTGAGCATGGATGCTGATCCGTCGTGTTTCACAGAGTTGCTCCAGATGGAATAAGCTGTTTGCTAGATTATGGTGAGTATCAAGCTCAAGGTTATAGGCCACTCGAAGGGAGGGGATATGGAATTCCACAAGCATAACGGCTTCTTGGCCATATGTTAGCTGGAAAGGGGTTAAGCCTATAGCTCGCTTCGGGGTGGTGCGATAAGCCCAGAGAGTAGCATGGAGTTTGAGTTCCCAATCAGATCGATTGGATTCAACGATTTTGGTGAGAATTTCGCATAGGATTTTATCGGTGGATTCCGCCTGGCCATTGCATCGTGGATAGTATGGGAAACTTTTGCGATGTACTACAAATTTTTTTGAAAGGAGATATGCTATGACAGAGTTTAAGAAAATGTGTACCCCTATCACTAATAAGCTCTAGAGGACATCCGAAACGAATGATAACCTATTCGTAGAGAAATTTTGTGGTAGAATGAGCGTCAGCATTGCGAACAGCTCTTGCTTCAGCCCATTTGGTGCAATAGTCTGTAGCTACTATGATGTAACGAGATTGTGTGTGTCGAGCAGTAGGACTAATAGGTCCGACATAATCAATTTCCCATTTCTGGAAAGCTTGATCAGTGGTTACAGGATGTAAAGGGATGTAGTCTGTCTTTTGAAAGCGTTTTGTGCATTGGTAGACATCACAAGCCTTAGTGTAATTGTGCGTATCTTTGAAGAGTGTTGGCCACCAAAAATCGGCCAAGAGAAATTTCTTAGTAGTTGTTTCAGAAGAGAAATGGCATGCACCAATACCTTCATGAGTGAGGGAAATTACAGAGGGTATTTCACCTTCAGTAAGGAAACCGGTAGGTCGGACTACACTGATTAGCCATCCGAGGCTGACAAGTGGGTTTGGCTAGCTTGTCTCTTAGATTTCATTCTATCATGAGGGATGTGAAAATGATATTGACACCAGATCCACCATCGAGTACTGCTAAAACTTCACGGGATTGATGATGGGTAGCTGGGATTTTGATGTTGCCTCGTTCGCTGATTGGATTGATTAGATGTAAGGGCATTTCAGGCAACTCGTCAGCAGTGTTGGTGTTATTGGATTGGATCTGTTATTTCCACTGGCCAACATGCTTCTAGAGTACATGAAAAGGTAGAGTGACATTGGCTTGTAGTAAATCTCCCCAAACTTCGGTACCTTCAAGGGTTTTGCTTTTAAAGGGCTTGTGAGGTACTTTATGGGAAGTGGAAGATTGTTGGTCAGCATTGCGGATTTGCTGGCAATACTGATGATGCAGCCGAATTTCTTCATATGGGTGAGGGTAAACTATTGGGGTTGAATCCTCACTTGGAGGAACAGCCTGCGGTTGAGTTTTGCTAGGTGCAAGTGTAGGGGCTTGGCGTTGGGTTTGTGCCCGAGTCAAGACCCATGCAAGATGTGTTTTGATGGATAAGGTTTCTACTTGCACTGAACAGACAAGAGCAGTTTGCTTAGATCGGGATGGGAAGTCCTTTACGTGATGTTCAATACCACAATTTTCACAAGCTGGAGGAAAGCGGAGTTTATCTGGGCAGCGAATACTAGGATGTTTACCTGCACAGATAAAACATCCTCGTATTGCGGGTAGTTGTTGTGCGGCAAAGACATCTTCGTTTGGATTGTAAGCTTGGGCATTGGGATCCACTGTTTGAGCACTAGAATCATAGGTATAATAAACAATCATTTCAATAGAGTATTGTGGTTGTGTATTGTCTTCCACATAGTAGGTGACCGAATTTATGGTATTCAGATCAAGATAATGGACGCCGTTTTGTGGGGCAGGTTAGTTAACGACAAACTGTTGACATGGGGATGGGTATTGATTTGGTGTAGTTGGTCATGGTTGGTAAACCCTTGGTCGTGGCACAAGCTATTATGGAGGGTAAGGGCGGTAAGCTCGATAAATGGTAGGTCTGGTGGCTGCTGGAAAATGGTTTCGCAGTTGAGAGCATTCATTAGCAGTGTGATGTTGTGAGCAGATTGGACACCAGACATTTTCCCTTGCTGGAAAGGATTTCTCAGCAGTCTGTTTCATGGCAGTTTGGAAATCGGCAGTGAGTTTATCCATATGAGATTGTTGAGCTTTTTGCCAGGTTTCCATTTGATGTAGAAGTTCAGAAGATTGAGCAATATTGTCAGACTTCAAGTGATTAGGACGGTCCGGATTCTTAGATTTCTTTTCACGATGGTCAAAGTCATCGTCAGAACCTTCGTCTTTCTCACAAATAACATCGATTATCACATCTTTAAATTGATCATAAAGGTCAACTGCTTTGAGTTCACGATGGATATTTTTAGACAATCCAACTAAGAAAAGTTTTATGGCCATACATTCGGTGATATTTTCATTAACACATTCTATGCTCAATGTAGTTTCGAACAGACTCTTCGCGACGCATCTTGATATGGGTAATTTGAATGAACGGGCTCTGAGTCAGTTTGGATGGTTTGAAACGTTTGATGAGAGCGTCCTTGAGGGTAGTCCAAGCAGCAAGATCAGGAGCTTCGAGATTCAAGTACCACTCCTTGGCGGTGCCATAGAGTACCATGGAAAATAGGTGAAGCTTTTCAGTTTCAGAGGTATCTCCATAAAAACGACATGCATTATCAAAGTCTTGGAGAAATCAGACTGGTTCAGATTTGCCATCGTACTTTGGTGCATCGATACGTGGAATTCTTCGTTCTAGTCATGGTGGAGCCGGATTAGAAGATTCAGCACAGTCACGAGACAAGATGCAGAATACAGATGAGTAGGTCAGTACTATACTTGGCAAAAAGGCAGTTTGCTTGTAGAATTGATAGTGTAGGACAAAAAACTGGTCTTTCTAGTTGTGCCAGAATTTGCAGACAGGCTGAGAAATCGTGGAAAGGCAGATAAATTGAAGTGTAATACTCGCGAATTCTGACAGGGATTTCTGAATGTCAGAATAGTGATTTTTTTAGATTTTTTAGAAAAACATTGTACTTTCAGAATTTGCGGTTAGGACAGGGAAATCGTATTCTTTGAAAACAATTTCTTAGGCTGGATGGCGAATTCTAACAGAGAGGTTTGACTGGCAGATAGGGAATATGAAAAAAAATGTGACTTTTTGACAGTAAATAGGCAAAATCTCTGAGATAGAAATTTGCGGAGCTGCTGGAGGACTGATCTTGATGAGATCTAGCCTCAGTGAAGCCAGCGAATTCAAATATTTGGGTGAGAAATAAGGGATTTTGACAGTATATCAGGTTGTTTTCTTAGAATCTGACCATGGTCAAAATTCATGGAGGTTATAAAATGAAAGATCAGGGTCTGTTAGGGCTACAGACAGGCTGACAAATTCTGATATACCTGGTTGGTTTGGAGAAAGGTCACTTGGGTCACTGCTTTTGAAGAAAATGCCCAAGTTGACTCTTTTGTTGCTTCCCCCCGGCTTGATAAGTTGCTCCGCAGCTCGTGCAAGTCCTGGAGAGATGACTCGTGTTGTTTGTTGATAGATAGAGACAGGCAAGCAAGCAAACATACAACACGGAAGCAAGAAAACAAAAAGGAGAAGAAGCTAAGTAAAAGAATATTTAAAAAGCGGCAACGGCGCCAATGTTGGAAGTATTTCTAGTGTGTGCGGTGGCTAGATCTACTTACGGGTGTAGTATAGGGATGTAGAGATTCGTCCACTTTTTAAGTTTCTACAACAAGCATCAATGGAAATATGGAAAGAGTCAACAGAGATGAGAGCACTAAGGCTTACCCAACTAGTGCCCGAAACGAAAATAAAGCTAATTAGAAACAACAATAAAAATCCTTGCTAAGGCAAACCCAACTAGCGAGATTGCTAAACTAAGACCTCAATTAACACCCATAGGGTTTGAAAGATAAGTTGCGGCTAACTAAATAAACCAATAAAAACATGCCACAATAAGCCAATGAAAGGAGGCAAGAGGAGGCCCGAGCACCTTCCCTCAAGCTATGCACCTTCCAATGGGAACACAAAGAAATAGAATGATAATCTCAATAGAGAGCAATTTTGCATAATCTCAGAGTGTTGTTTACAACGCAAATACCTCTCCTTTTATGGCAAGGAGGGTCTTCCATAAGTATCTACTAGCTTATGGTTCTAATCTGTTTCTAGCCTTTCTAGAACTTCTAACTTAGGATTTAGAACTTCAAAGTTTCTTAACTTAGGAAAACTTAAGATAAAATATTTCTAATCTTAAGTTTCCTAAGTCTAAGTTCTAAATCTAAGTTTAAGCTATTTTATTATTATTTAAGCTTCTACTTATGGGCTTACAAAACACATGCCATGGTTGAAGTTTATTGACAAATATTCATACGTGGACTTACAAAACACATGCCATGGAGTTTTATTTCTTTCTTTTTATTTTCTCTGTGCTAGCACAGTTGCTAACACTTGTGCAAATTGCAATCTGTCAGAGGTTGCATGAGTGCTCAGCCTTTGGCCACGCAGAAAGCGCCTCGCAAAAGCAGCTGGTCCCAACTTTTCAATATTACGTAGTAGCTCTTCCCTGCCTTTCTAAGTCGGATAAGCCTGCCTTCTGAAAGTTGGAAAAGCTTGGTCTTTCTTCAATTTCCCTCTCAGGAGGCCCAAAAATTTGGCTTTTTGAAACGTCTTCATTTTCATGCAATGTTTGTGTGAAAATTGAAAAACAGAGCTCTGAAATATCAATTTGTCAGAGGTTTCATGAGCGCTCCCCCAAAGATCAGCCTCTAGCCATGTTGAAAGCACCTCGCAAAAGCAGTTGGTCCCAACTTTTCAATATTACGCAGCAGCCCTTCCCTGCCTTTCTAAGTCGGATAAGCCTGCCCTCTGGAAGTCGGAAAAGCTTGATCTTCCGTCAATTTCCCTCTCATGAGTCCCAAAAATCTAGCTTTGTGAAATGTTCTTCATTTGCATGCGATGTTAGTGTGAAAATTGAAAAACAGAGCTCTGAAATATAGGTCTTTCTGCATGCACTATGAGTTTGCGCAAAGTTGTTTGGAATTTCATGGTAGTCTCTGAATTGAAAATCTAAAATGTGATTGTTTTTGTATGGATTGTTACTGTTAGAACTAAAATTTATTTGTTGGAACTTATTTCTTGGAAATCTTTTTGATCTGTGATCACTTTAGAGTTATGTTGTAATCAGATGGACACTTTCATGCAAAACTGTCATGGTAGTTTCTGAATTGAAAATATGAAATGCATGTGTTTTCTTGCTCAAACGTACAGTTTCCTGCAAAACTCGTTGGTCTCATCAAGAATCATTTCCAAGCTCTACTGTATGGAAGCTTTCGTGTTACAGCAACGATTGCAACACAAAAACTCATAACTTGTCAAATTCTTGAGGTATTTTCTAGTCATGTTTTTCAAAACAATACAAAATTACAATTGTTTTCAAGTTCCTATATGCATGCAAGGATAAAAATATGAGATTCTATGCAAAGATTAAGAGAGTATTTCAATAGAATCTGTTTTAAAAGCTTAATACATGTTTTCAAAATCGTTTCCAAAGATTAAGAGAGCATTTCAGTAGAATCTATTTGAGAAGCTTAATACGTGTTTTTAAAATCGTTTCTTTTCGAGTATTACGATTCGTTTCCAAAATAACAGAATTGAAGTTGTTCTATACATCAAACAATAATAGTTTATATTATTATTGAAAGGTATTGACCTATTGGGTAAAGGAAGGTACAATCCAATGCCTAGCAGGATAGTCGATTTATCGAAGGGGCTAATCACTTGGGGAAACAAGTGTGTTCTGCTGTTTAGGCACTATAATATCTAAGGTGGTAATCATCAAGTCTAATTAGATTTTGGGCACTCGGGGACGATGTTGGCAGTTTTCTCTTTTCGGCGTGCGCTATAAAACAATAGAGCTAATTTTCAAGCAGTTTGTCAATTAAACAACTTCATGCATGTTGTTCTTTACAAATTTGGGTATTAATGCTAGAAGCAATTGCTCGGTTGGGGTTAGGAGTCTAGTAAACAAATGTTGTTGTCAATATATGATTAGTCCTTTCGATAAATCGACTATCCTACTATGCATTGGATTATACCTTCCTTTATCCAAAGAGGTCAAAACCTTTGACTTCCAAGAGGTACGATGAAGAATATAGTCATTCATTTGGGTAGTCAATACATTTAACCACAGTACATACTACAATGTATTTGATTACTTTAAGTAACCAATAAATGAGTTGCCTAGCCAATTACATGTTAACCGCCTTCTTACGAGGCATATCATTTTACAATGAATGCTTGTATTTGATAACATAGAAAAAGTATTGCAACAATTCTTATTTATTAACAAACAAAAACTTTACTATTTGCTAAAATTAGAGATGCAATGAAAATGATCCAAGATGTAGTACAAAATAATGGGAATCCAGTTGATAGGTAGCGATTTCCTGCACCTAAGTTGACTTCGCACTACTTTAAGAAAGAATTCACAATCTAAAAAAGAATTGACAACCGTGAGAGACAATCAAAATGATAAATGAAACCAACAAACGCTTTCATAATACCTAGTCACTAATACTATTGCTTACACGTATTAATTTTCAAGAAGTAACTTCCCACAAATAAATATTAGTTCTAACAATAACAGTCCATTAAAAAACAATTACATTTCAGATTTTCAATGGAGAAACAACCATGAAATTCCAAACAACTTTCAATCCGCAAATGAGGAAACTGCCAACATGGTTTTTGAGTGCCCAAATCTAAATAGACTTGATGATTAACACCTTAGATATTATAGTGCCTGAACAACAAAATACATTGTTTTTCCAAGTGATTAGTCCTTTCGATAAATCGACTATCCTACTAGGCATTAAATTATACCTTGCTTTATCCGCGCACGCGTGCATTGCTTACACAAATTAATTTTCAAAAAGTAAGTTCCCACAAATAACAGTATTAGTTATAACAGTAACAATCCATGCAAAAACAATTACATTTCAGATTTTCACTTGAGAAACTACCATGAAATTCCAAACAACTTTCAATCCGCAAACTGATAGTGCATGCACAAAGAAAACATACTTCTTTGAAATTCTAACAGTAACAGTCCATTCAAAAACAACTACATTTCATATTTTCAATTGAGAAACTACCATGAAATTCCAAACAACTTTCAATCTGCAAATTGATAGTGCATGCACAAAGAAAACATACTTCTGTTTTTACAACACACAGAAACAAAATATATGCTAACAAACCTGTTGGTAGAGAAAACGTGCCTGCAAACTGATCTCTGTTGTGAAAGTTGTTTGGTTGCAATATATTTTATTTGTGTTTATTCACACTTCTATGTGATCTCACTATACATATACTTGTAATCTTTTTCCATCTTAAGATGCGAAACATACAAACAATCATAATATATCCATTTTAAAATGATGAAATAATGTCCATCAGATGCGAACAGCCTTTCAACATTGTTATAAGTTACAATTGTTAGTATTGTTTTGTTGGCAAGTTGCCATGAAGAGGTGGCAATTTCCTCTTCAATTTTTTCAAGAAGGAGATTATGCATGTCTCCGTACAATTTCGCAGTATGAAGTTTGAACTTTGATTTGCGGATTGAAAGTTGTTTGGAATTTCATGGTTGTTTCTCAATTGAAAATCTGAAATGTAATTGTTTTTGCATGGACTGTTACTGTTAAAACCAATATTTATTTGTGGGAACTTACTTCTTGAAAATTAATACATGTAAGCAATAGCATTAGTGACTAGGTATTATGAAAGCGTTTGTTGATTTCATTTATCATTTTGATTGCCTCAACCAATGGGGTTGGCTCAATTGGTTAGCTTGACATCCAAAGTTTCTTTGGTCTCAGGTTCGAGCCTCCTCTTGGAAACCAAGAAGCATTTTGATTGCCTCTCACGGTTGTCAATTCTTTCTTAAATTGTGAATTCTTTCTTAAAGTAGTGCGAAGTCAACTTAGGTGCAGGAAATCGCTACCTATCAACTGGATTCTCATGATTCTGTACTACATCTTGGATCATTTTCATTGCATCTCTAATTTTAGCAAATAGTAAAGGTTTTGTTTGTTAATAAATAAGAATTGTTGCAATACTTTTTCTATGTTATCAAATATAAGCATTCATTGTAAAATGATATGCCCCATAAGAAGGCGGTTAACATGTAAATGGCTAGGCAACTCATTTATTGGTTACTTAAAGTAATCAAATACATTGTAGTATGTATTGTGGTTAAATGTATTGACTACCCAAATGAAGGACTATATTCTTCATCGTACCTCTTGGAAGTCAAAGGTTTTGACCTCTTTGGATAAAGGAAGGTATAATCCAATGCCTAGTAGGATAGTCGATTTATCGAAAGGACTAATCACTTGGGAAAACAGTGTAGTCTGTTGTTCAAGCACTATAATATCTAAGGTGTTAATCATCAAGTCTAATTAGATTTTGGGCACTCAAAGACCATGTTGGCAGTTTCCTCATTTGAGTCTGTGCTATAAAACAATTGTGCTAATTTTTTCTGGGTATTAATGCTAGAAGCAATTGCATGGTTGGGATAAGGAGACAAGGATGCCTTTCTCTATAATGGTGTTTGGAGCTCTATTGCCTTTCTATGATTGTAATTCATCACTCCTTCTCACCTTCTAGATCTGCACATCTATTCTGCAATCTCGATCCAAACCAAAAAAATGTTTTAGTATGACAAAAACTTAGAAAAACCAAGAGTTTGCAAAATTGTAATCCAAGGTAGTTTAATTTTCAATTTCCTACTTTTAATTTTTAATATTGCTTTTCCATGTTTGTGCTTATTCTAGATTTATTTTTGGTGCGCAGCTATTTATTTTCCTATGTGCTATTGATGAATTTCTAATAAACTCTTTTGTGTCGATAATTATGGTTTTTTTCCTTCATGCACAACTATTCATTTATTTAGGTGTTTTTGATGAATGTATAACTACTATGGTTGTTTGTTGCATGGTTAGTCTCCAATTCGTGGTTATTCTGAATTCATTTATGGTCCACGACTATTCAGTTCGCTATGTGCTATTGATGATTCTCAATAACCATTCTTGTACTTGATAATTATTGATTCATCTTTGGTGCACAACTATTCACTTGGTTAGGTGCTATTGATGAATCTATAACTACCATGGTTGTTTGTTGCATGATTACTTTTCAGTTTTTGATTATTCTAAATTCATTTTTGGTGCGCGGCCATTTACTTGGCTAGGTGCTACTCATGAGTTTCCAATAATTCTTCCTATACTAAATAATTGTTGATTCATTTTTGGTGCATGGCCATTCATTTGGGTAAGTGCTATTGATGAATGCAGAATTATCATGGTTGTCTGTTGCATGTTTACTATTTAAGAATCGTGCACATTCTATGACTGTGTTGCTTGAAGATTTTAAAATTATATAAATGCTTCAATTTTAACATCTTTATTATATGTTTTTATTTTTGTATGTGATTTAGTAGATTTAGTAGATGCTTTTTGAATAATCTTGATTGAACTAACCTTTGTCGAACTCAAAAATGATGGATTGCTATATTTGAAAACCTCATGCAAATCGGCGGAGGATCAAGAGTGATACTACTATTTTTGCATAAAAGAGCATTTTTTTTTTGACAAAAATAGCTCATTATAACAACTGATTTTGAGTCAACATTTGCCGAACTTACTGGTTACCAAAAATAGTATGATGGACTAACTGTGACTCTAGCGAAAGTTCCTCGCAGAGAATTGATATTCTTGCATAAAGGTGTTAAACTTTCTACAAAGGTACAACTAGTGGAACGATCACTTTAGCCTTCTATTTTTGGAATTAACCTTTGCTAACCTGGCTATAGATAGACATGGTCAAATCTAGGCACAATAGACCAGGTAAAGGTTGGTTTTCTGTATTTTTTTTGTTTCACAACAACACCCGTCGCGATTTGCGATGTGTTTTGCGACCTGAATAGCGAACTTATTTTTTTTTAATTCGTCGTGGATGTCGAAAAAACATGTCGCAATAAGGTCGTCGGAGTCCGACATCCTTAAAACACGTCGCAATCCGACATACATAACTTGCCAAAATCCAGAACAGCAGTTCTCGGTGGATGAGAACAAATATGATGTGGACGTCGGATTGCAACGTCCGATGTGTATGTCGTAATCCGACATCCAAAGACGTCGCTTGCGATCCGACGTTGATGTCGGAATGTGACATTAAAAATAGATGTCGAAATCCGACGTCTATAAATCCAGAATGATCCTCAAAATTGTCCGACAGATGTCCGACGTCCACCATCCGACGTATACTTTAATTTCAAATTTCGACGTCCCAAATACATGTCGGAATCCGACGTCTGTTAACAGAATGATAAAAAAAAAGGTCTGACGTGTGTCCAACATCTATCCGCGCCACTTTTGGATCTCGGATTCCGACGTCCCAAATTAGGTTTAAAAAAAATAAAAAATAGCGCGTGCATTTTTATCGGGCTGTTCTTGGAGTGGTTTTCTTGGAGAAACGATGTTCATGAATTGTTTTTGAAACAATATTTTTGAGTTGCATTCAACATTTGGATCAAATAACAAGCTAAGCTTGAGGTACTTTTCACTCTATATTTTATTGCATTACTTCATGTGCATTATGAATGACAATACTTTATTGCATTGCTTTATGCACATCATAAATTTCATTTACATTTCTATATATGATATTGATTATTGTTTTGAAATCCGACATTGCACATGGTTTTGAATTCTTAGTTGGTTATTACATCAATCCACATCTTGAAATTCGACATTGCAATTTTTGAAAAAAAGAATATTGCACATATAAAAGCAATGGCAATATAGCACTATCATTTGCAATAATAATATATTCATAATATCAATCAATGTATTACAAAATTGGTGCTTTAATTTCGCATGAGCTCTCTAGATCTAACATCAACTAAAAATCGCATCAGCTAAAACTTATAGACCTAATCTACTCGTCGTCGTCATGACGTCCAGTTTGTATAACACAAACAAAGAAACAACATTAATATTTATTGCTCGAGAGTATTAAATTAAAAAAATTGATGTCAGAATACAAACCCCATTAGTATGAATACAAAAACTAGTACTTATATTTGGAGGATGACCCTCGCTCTTTAGTTTGTCGACTAATGCCTCGTATGATTTCCTGAAGGCAAAGTCGTACTCCTCCTTAGTTGGCAGACGTACATAGTCCGCCAACTATCCATGCATTCAATTTAAGTTGAAATTAATTTAGGGCTACATTGGAGCAGCTAGTCATAATGTATATTAAAGAATAAAAGCATATGAAATCAAAGATAAACTATAAGAGTAGTTTAGGTTCACTTACCATGCTTGCTTGCACCCGCCTTTCCGCTCGAGCCCACCAACCTAGGATTGCCTATCCCATGCATCCTAGCGGCTGCGGCATCTTTCTGAATCTTGTATCTGGTGTTCGTTCATTCACTTTTACACGGTTCAAATCACTTCTTGAATACCAGGAGGGCTTGGATTGCCCGTCCCTATAAGCTCGTCGTGTCATATCACAACGATGCCTAAACTATAAGCTCTTATGCTTATGAATTTCCTTCTCATCGAATTTCTCTTCTTGTTGGAATTCGTCACAAAGGATACCAATAACCTGTCGTTTATCGGCGGCAGGTCGTTCGGACCATTTATTAAACAATCTGTCGTCAAAATGGCGTTGGCATAAAGAATAGAGTCGGTCCAAAACCACCCTCCCTTTTCTGTTGGCAGTTATGTTACCTCAGGGATCCACGTCGTAATAAGGATTTGTGGATGACTCTTCGGTAGGGGCGGGAGCCGCGACCACTTGTGAGGAACCACCCTCATCTTGGCTAAACATACCTTGCAGTTGTGCTTTCTGCTCAGGAGTTAATGATGTATAAAAAGTTGAAACACAGTCTCATGAGCTTTCACCACTGCCTGACCCCGACATGATTACTACATTCATAAACATTCAATACATTACAATAAATCCTAATACATTGAAATGAAGTAGAAAAGAAAATCGACTACAGAACTTTAATACATATTGGAGTGGGACTTTCATACTTGTGATAGCAAAATAAGAGATAGATATGCGTTTAGAGCCTGCACCAAGATGCAAAAGAATCATATAAGTGACAATGTATAAGAATAGTACTATCTAAAAATCAAAACATTAGAATCATACAATAATCGGAAGATAAAAACCATGCAATCTAAATATCAGAAGATAAGAATCATGTTATCTAAATGTCGAAAGATAAGAACCAACGTTTTGTTTTTGAAAAATTGATTAATTTTATGTTATTTGTGTTTTGTACTTGTGCATATATGCAGTTTATCACAACGAGATGAATTACATTCAGATCAATCTAGCAATGAAGACACTACTCAAGTTAACAGGGTAAGTAATAAACATGCATGTTTTCTTGTTCATAAAGACTTTGTTATTATAAGTTAAGCTATTGTGCTAAAGTGACATGTACTTGATTTTTGTTTCTCGTAGAAAAATTATTTTCATAATAAAATATGGTGCACATGCGTCAAGTGTGATGGGCAAAAGATGCGTGAAAGACGCATTGTTGAAAATTATTTGTGGAAGTTTGGACGAAAAGAAGAAGTTCAACCATCGAATTTGGAAGACGTTGAGGTTTGTTAACTTTATATAATTATTTTTTATTATAATCTCCGTCAATCTATATACGTCACTTATGAAATTTGTTTTATGTGTGTAGCCAATAAATCGAATGTCATTCCACAGAGTTGATCCATCTGTATTTACTTACAATCAACGTCAAGTTTTGATAGAAATGAGAAAACAAAGAACAAAACAAATTCAAGAGGCAAACACAATTGGAAAAAAGAGTAATCAACTTGATTCTGATGATGATGATGATGATGATGAGGTGCAACACGATGAAGCAATGCACAATATATTTGAATCTTACTTTGAAACAAATGAGAATGATGTTATGCATGCATCTTCTAATGAAAACGAAGATCACGAACAATTTGAGATGGATGAAGACGAGATTCTATTGCGCAAGGAGGCAGACACTCCTTTGTATCATGGAGCATCCATTTCGAGACTAGCTACACCAATTCTTATTCTAAACCTTCAAGCAACATACAAATGGAGTGACCGTAGCGTGACATCATTATTTGGGTACTTAACGCATAACACAACTATTGTACTTTATAGCGTATTTACATAAAGTTGATTTTTTTTCTTCTAACAACTCACATTGCTCTTTTTTAGATTGTTGCATTAAATACTTCCAAAAGAAAATGTGATATCTAAAACACGAAAAGAAGCACGAAAGATGATGATTGTGCTTGGAATGGATTACAACACAATACATGCATGTCTAGAAGACCATGTTATATATAGAGGTGAGCATTCAGAAAAGCTTCAATGTCCAATGTGTAACGCTTCACGTTTCGATATAACGTACAAGGGGATAAAGTGCCACGAAAAGTGTTACGACATTTTCCAATTATCCCACGATTGCAACGTTTATTTCGCTGTAAATCTTTGGCACAACTAAGGGATTGGCATGTCAAAAATTGGTCTATGGATGATGTCATGCGAGTACCAAGCGACTCACCCGCATGGAAACATATTGAAGACCAATGGGCCGAGTTTAAAAACGAAACCTCGTAATTTGAGATTTGGCCTTGCTATGGATGGCGTAAATCCTTTTAGCGTTCAAGCATAAACTTGGTCCACATGGCCAGTTGTGCTCGTTACTTATAACACACCTCCATGGTTGAGTATTAAAACGGGGCACTTGTTATTGGCTTTATTGATTCCATAAAAGTACAAGGCCAAGAACATGGATGTGTATCTTGCACCTTTGGTCGATGAATTGTGCATTATTTGGAATGGTATTCACGCTTACTACATCTCGAGACCTTTACAACAAAAGAACTTCATTGTTCGTGGGATTCTAATGTGGATAATGCATGAATACCCCGGTTTAATTTAATGTTCAGTAGTGTGAAGAGAATTCACCAAGAACTATTTATTTTTATCTATATTGCTTATAACTACCTTGAGTGCTTTATGAAAGTTTTGAGGGGCTTTGTGAGACAAAAGACAAGGCCAGAAGGTAGTATTGCATAAAGTTGGCTTGTACAGGAACCTTTGTTTTATATCACTGAAATAATTTTACAATTGCATCTTCCAAGTCCAAAAATATGGTGTGAAGAAGAAGATGAACATGTTACCACAAGGAAATGGTGTGCAAAAGAGACTTTCACCTTAATTAAAGGAGAAAATTGACATGTTCATATTATATAACTGTGGAAAAATGGAAAAGTGGATTTCAAGGTATGAAGAAGCCAAAAAGGAAAAAAAACCTCTCTCATGAATGGTACCCAATATTACTTTACTTTACTTGGTATGTAGTACTTTACAAGCAATATGACCCTCTATGATTTTTGGTGGGAAAAATTCAAACCTCCAAGTACACCTCAACGGTTGAGATCATCAACATTCCATCCTAAGGCCACGGTCGTTTGCTTCTCTTACACAATATCGGGAGGAGTTCACCTATTTGAAGGAGGCAATCCTCCTCTCCTATCTCCCATGCTCTTCCTCTGGTCTCTTCTCTATGTTTCTCCCTCTCTCCTTTTGGCAAATTAGCTGTGGAGCACCATTATCTACACTTTAAAAAGTGGAGGCAACGCTACAGTCACGCTGGTAAGTCTTCTTGTAACTCATCTCTTCTTGTAGTAGATCTGCTAGTATCAAAAAAACGGTAAGTAGTTGTTTCAAGTATATCCATCGCTGCCAATATAAGCTTATAGGGGGACTCAAAAAAGAGTATAGCATGCTATTCAACGCTGTTAGCAGCTTTGCTAACCATCTTTACTACCACCGCTGGCTAGAATCATGGATAGAAAGTGATAAGCGCTATCATGCATGGTTGAATACCATCCCATCGCGATCTATGTGCATCTTTAGCATTTGGTGGTGAAAGTATTAAGCAATGCATGCTTGCTGGCCAGCGCAAAGAGATCTGATAGAGTGCTACAAATAGATTAACATTATCATTGTTCATTAGTGCTCAAGCAAGCCATTGCTGCCAGAATAATAGTAAATGCTCCAAATGCGGCCAGACTCTACTTAGAAGTTCATCGCTGCTTGATTCTTTTGTTGCTTTGCCTACCTTCTGTAGTATATGATAAAGAAAACAATATGTTGAGTATGGTGGATACTTCATCGCTATTATAGCAGCGATTCCTCTGCTTTAAGTTCTGATGATAAGATGCTATATGTGTACAAAATGATTGAAGGTGCACCATCGTTGTCTCTCCAGCGATGGAATGCCAAGAGATTGTTGATAAATAATGTCTAACAGAATGCCACATATCACTATCTTTCTCTTACTATGAAGAGCTCTCTACATTGAGATGAATGTTGATATCTTTTGCTACGTGTTCTTTCTCTCACAACTTAGCAGCAAATATAGCAAAAAGTAGTACGAAGAACGTAATCGTACTGATAAGTTCTGATAGACAGCACATATAAGGTACGTATACTACTCTCAAGCCTCTCGCTCTTCACCATGCAAGAGCTATGAGTTACTTGACGATTACAAATGTATGGCTTACAAATCATGTAAATGACATTCTTTTCGTGCGTATGACTGTGCAAATACTACACATAGACATGGATACAGAAGTAAATGTTTCGCAAATACAATCAAGATCACCTCACAAGAATCAGTTACGTCGACTATTCAGGTGAGTACCGTATGCATACTCTAGTTCTTTCGGTCTTTTTTGGTAAAGAGCAGCATAAAGTGTTTGGTGACAACTTAGGAGACATCTTCTAATAAGTGGAATGATTTCTAATGGTCTATGTTTGAATGCATCCCATCTCCATCATATGGTATCATAGAATGAATACTCACCATAAGATAAATGGTAAGCCTCGGTATTCATAGTTGCTCAACCAATTCATTGCTTCAAAGGACAGAGATTTGTATAAGGGTTATTTCATGTAGGTATATTAGTATATCTCCCACTTGTTATGATACGATCAAAAGCTCTTGGTTAATAAAAATGATAAAATAGCTTGCGGACTCTTGAATAACATAGATTTGCTCAAGAAGTTACGTGAACCATATTGTACAGATCTATAGATACGAAGGTTGGTATGGCATGGATTTGCCCCAGACTTCATGTACTGGTCCAAGCTATTTGTACGTTGGCAAATTACTACATTTCGTATACAACTTAAGTTCTAATGCATAATGTTGTATGTATATTCAATAAAAAGGACCATAACCATCAAACTGGTCAGCATGGCTTTCGCCCTAATACGGTAACGATATGGTTTGGCCTTGCACTATTATCAATTTTCAATAAGGGAAGATCAGATTATAAAATTATATTTACATTGCAAGCTGATTAGTTAAGTTAAACGTATTTTGTACATGGATAACAACTGACATTCAATGTTGACATGTGTCTACCTCACTAAACCAACTTGAGTGGTTTTGTTTTGTGGGATGGTGGCAGGTACCAACTGGATGTCTTGAAATATGTTTTGCTTTACGGTGCTTTATGAGTACTGTATACTTTTCAGCTATGTCTTTCCTTGTCGATTTATGAATAAAGGGTTTTAAAAGGTTTTGGTCTTGACTTGTCAAAAGGAGGTTTGATCTGTTTATCTATCTCTACTATATGGTTATTACACTTTATTTGCTTTTTAAAACGTTATAAATTTTTTTTTTCCCTTATGGTACTAAACCAACAAAAATGCCTTACCTTGTTAAACTTAGTAACATGGCCTCTAAAAAGTTTTTTTAAATTTCTAGTCTTTTGGTGAGAAATTTGGTTTTTATTGAACGACTATGATAAGTGCACATTATAGGGATTCAATCTAATGTTGAGCATCCTTTAGCACCTGGTACACCAAGAGGTATTGGAATTTGCATGATATCGTCTCTACGCTTTACCAGTTGTTGCTAGCCGCCCATACTGATACATGCTTGTCTCATATGTAATACCACTTGTGATAGTAATGAAAACTCGATATATATGTGCTCATAAAACTAGTTATGCTCATAAAACTAGTTATGCGAGCGATGATATCTGGACATAACTATGAGATATTCCATAATGCTTTGATGATAGTATCTGCATGAATGCAACAATAACTTACATGCTATACTGTTTTCCGAATATGTGAGTATTCAAACTATGAACTGTTGCACGAATGACTCTATGATACCTTGATACACGAACACTGGCTGGTAGCAATGAATTGCGTGTGATTGATGTTAACACTGTTACAATATTACGATACTTTTTAAAGAGGTTGGACTACCAGTAATCGATTACTTTCGATGTGGATTCGGTAGTACGTAAGTAGTGGTTTGCTTGAAGCAGTGGGAAATGGGTAGCTCACAAGAAATCACTTCACCTCGCACTCAGGTATGAAGTTTTATAAAGCTACAATGGAAGGTAGTCTTTCCCAACACTACAATACAGTTCATGAGCTACGTAAAGTGGAGGTTTTTTTTGAAGTTATAATCCTTAGAAGTACTTACAATCCTTGCTTTTGAATTGAGTTTTCCGTTGCAAGGTTAAAAAAGTTTTTAGAAAGAAAGCGTAAGAGCAACCTTTGTGAGTAAGCTATGGATGTATGCAGAGATTGATTTTGACGCGCTTGAATCGCATGGATTTGCCTAAGCCATAAGGTACTTGGAATCCCATACTTTGTACACGGGATGTCCTTGGAGCTAGTATGGCACAGATATGCCCTAGTACCTAGCACTTGGCCAAAGTCATATATCTTTTCAATTGTGTATTGCAAGATAACTTCTTACGTGTATATTTATTTATGTGAACTTAATACATTCTTTTTGCTCTTATACTAATCAGTATGGCATCTGCTCTGATACAGTTTCGTTAAAAGGCCAGAATGTATCGCTAATTATGAAATGCATGATAGAGAAGATTGGACGTATTATTTGTAATTGCAATAAAGCTGATAAGGTAGTGAATCTTGTTTCGGACATGGATAACAAGTGATGCTCAGCTATGACACCCGTCTTCCTCACGCAACTAACTCGTGCAGTTTTGTTTTATGGGATGGTGGCAGATAACAGCTGGGTGTCCTAAAACTCGCTTTTTGGTACTCTGGACTGTAAGACTTTATACAACTATATTTTAACCTGCTATGTTATAAATTGAAGGGTTCAAAGGGTTTGCTCTTGACTTGTCAAGAGGGACTATGTGATGTTCTGTTACTCTCTCTCTCTCTCTCACTCTCTCTCTCATTTGAAAAGGGGTGGTCCCACTTTTTAGGCCTTAGGGTCTCTTCATGTGAAAAGGGATCATCAAGAGGACCTTCCCACACATGAGGATTGGGGGATAAGTTTAAGTGGAGTGGGCTAGTAGCTGGCCCCCACCTCTATCTCAAAACATCCTTAGTTACATGTGAGAAAACAAGAGGAACAATATTCTTTTATGTCAAAGGGAAAGCTAGTTTTAGCTTTCCCTTTGTGCTTGACATATGTAAAGACACAACATGCTAGCTTCTATGTCCGTGTTTCGTTATGAGGATTCAGAATAATCATTGACATGAGTATTTAGGCTCTCGAGAGTCTTGGGGTATTTAGGCCCTCCAGAGTCGAGTGTATTGGTTATGTCTCGACATTTTAGTGAAGGCCAATTATGTAATCAATAGCCTTGTGAGGGCCCAGACACTCATATTGTGACATGTGGAGTTGCACATGGGATGTGACAATTGCATACATCCAGAGATACTAATAGTTGATTGTGGAGTGAGACCGGATTGCATGGGGTTAATGGTAGAGACTCGCGCTCCTACACATCGAGATTCTTCGAATTATTGTCTCTTCTCTTTCTCTTCTTGTATTCACATATTGTGGGTTGGCGTTAAAGCTCTTGTGGACAAATCTTTGGCTTCTACTTGCTTGGGTGGATTGGCTTTGTTGTCTCCTTTCAAATGTTCTTGAAAGCTTGATTTTTGGGTATCGTCCCATTAGCAGACTAGCATATCATGTGCTTCTAAGAACAAATATAACGAGACAACTACCTAGATGCTAGCATATCATGTGCTTCTCAAATTGTGGTGTGTCATATAAGATAAGTAAAGGCAAAAAACAGTAGGGATTCACTAGTGATATTTCAAGTGGGGAATCGTGGCAGATAAGATGATCGGAATCATGCCATAGAAGATGACGAGAGCACATCTAAACGGTTGCCAAAAGATAGTAGGGATTCATTGGTGATATTTCGAGATCGTGGCATAAAAGATGATCAAAATCATGCCATAGAAAATGACTCGTGGCATAAAAGATGATGAGAATCATGCCATAGAAGATGACGAGAGCACATGTTGCCAAAAGATAGTTGGGATTCACTAGTGATATTTCCACTAGGGAATCATGCCATAAAAAAGATGACCTGAATCATGCAGTAAAAGATGACAAGATCACATCTAACCCTTGTATGCCATCCTCCTCCATAATACACATATGGACCCAAGAGGGTTGGCTCAGCTGGTTAGCTTGGCATCCAAAGTTTCTTTGGTCCCAAGTTCGAGCCTTCTCTTGGAAACCAAGAAGCATAATACACATATGGGTGGCAGAGAGGGGATGCCACTGGCATGGCAGATGCTACTTTAGGTTAGTAGCATATCCCTTTAAAAAAAAAGAATCTTTAAAGGGAAATTTCCGCTTTTGGAAGGTAAAACCAATAAATGTCAACGTTTTCCTCTTCCTTTTTGCATCATCTGGAATCTGGATCGTGCTGATGACTGCTGATCCTCCCTCCTGCTGTTGCTGCTGCTGAGCAAATTCAAAACAGCGTGCCAACGCTTGAATGCCCATTTGTCCAGTCTGGATGATGCAGAAGCTTGGATCGCAAAAACGCAGAAAAAAAAATCTAGCATCTTTTGTTGGTGGGCACTGGGCATAGATAGATAGGCAGTTCAAGAGGTTGGGGACGAGATGGGCGATGGCAGAGTGAGGTTTGATGTGGGTGGCACCACCTTCATCACCAGCACAACCACAATTGCAAATGCGGGACAAGGGTCCATGCTTTCGGCCTTGATTGATGGCAGATGGCATCAGCCCTCCGATGCGGGGATCTTCCTTGACAGAGACCCCTCCTACTTTGCGGTTTTGCTGGAGCTTCTGCGCACGGGGGAGCTCCATGTGCCCCCAGGCATGTCTCGCAGGGCCCTTCACAGGGAAGCTTTGTTCTATGGCCTCCTGGATCATGTGAAGGAGGCTCAGAGGGGGCCGCTGAACGGAAACTTAGTAGAATGCAGAGCATCCATCAGTGGCAGAGCAATTGGAGATGGCATAGCCATCAGGGCATCTTCTGATGGAGGTTGCTGTGTTGCTCATGAGACTATGGTGCATGTGTATGACTGGGCTTTGGAAGAAAAGCAGCCTCTCACTTTGGATTATGTCAGCGTAAATGACATGGGGTTTCTCAACCCTGAGAGAGTAGTCATCTGCACATACGAAAGAGGGGAGCAAATAGGGGGGATGGCGTGTTTCAATGTGAACACAGGGGAGATAGAGCACAGATATCAGGTTACACATGAGGGACAAGGGAAAAATTTTCCAGCTTTGGCATTCGCAAGCAATCATCGTCATGTTTTTGCAAGCTGTAGGAAGAGAATCTCAGATTATGGTATAGGGGTATGGGATCAAACCACCGGGGAGCATCTAGACTTCTTCCATGATTCAGAGGGAACGCATCTTGGCGATGCCCGAAAGCTGCAGTGGCTTCCTCAAAGCAATGTCTTGTTCGTGGCATCACTTTACCCACAAAGTGATAACAGCTTCATCAGCTTGTTGGATTTCAGAATGAAGCAAAAAGCCTGGACATGGACTGATTCCAAGATGCGCTCATCTGATGACAAATTGGTGATGGACACCGTGGCTATGGATGAGCGATCCACGGTTTGCGTTGTGAATCAGTACGACAACTTGGGTTTTATCGACACTCGCCTTTCACAGCAGGCAGTAAAGTGGAATCACATGTACACCCATGCTAAGCTGTCCGAGTCTGAAGAGCATTGCTACTCAAGACTTGCAGCTTGTGGATCGCAGGTGTATGCTAGCAGAAGGGACAATGTGCTGGTGTATTGCTGCTCTGATAAGGAAGCCACTCGCTGCATCCAGACTGCAAACCTTAGCAAGGAAGGCAGGGGGACAATTTCAGACATAGCTATTGGCGGAGATCGACTGTTTGTCTTGCAGGCTGAGGAGAATTTGTTTGATGTATGGGAGACACCTATTCTGCATGGTGTTGGATGCTAGGTCCTTTTGGATGAAATGATTATTGGCCCCGTTCAGGAGGTGGTTATCAGATTGTTCAAAAGCATTGATTGTTGCCCACATACAGGCTCCTGCACAGGTAGGTTGCATCAGAAAGTGCATTCTTTGACTCAAACCAAGTTGTATCCAGCAAACAAAAATGGTTTTAGGGATTACATTTCCCTCTTCCAAAGTTACTTAAAGCTGACTTGTCAACTTACAAATTTATCATTTATTAGCTGATTCAGAAACTTGCCTACATCAGATATGATACTTCTACATCCAAAATGCAACGAGCATTTTGTTGTCAAGGGAATTGCAATTCATATTCATCTATTTCTCTGCCAAAAAAACAGGAATGTGATGATGTCAAGCAGTCACTAGTTCCAATTTATGTATGCCACATTTTAATTTCATTTAGTTTCAAAGAAGTAAGTCAATCTAAACATGAGCGTCATTGTATTGATGCTTTTCAAATTGGGTTCTGCAAGATGGGTAGTGCGAATTTTTTTGTCTTTAAAATGTGATTTGAGTGGAATATAGCTCAGTAGATATAATTGGTTTTGCGTTAGGAAAATTTGGGTGCTTACTGAAGCACACTCCTGAGTTTTTACCAAATTAGGCAATGGGTGGGTTCTATCGGTTACAGAACTGGCTGGATGGTGAGCAGCCACTCTTGATGTGTCTACTGAAGATCTTGTTGGAAGTTTGAACAAGAGTTGCTTGGGATAAGATGTTTTGATTAATCGATTAGTAATTAAGTTGTTTTAGTCTTGGATATTGCTTTGCAACAGTCACTACTAATTTGAATGATTCCTCTTACCACGTGCTGCTTGAGCCAACAATAAGAAAAATAAAAATAAAATGTGCTCTGATTTCAAAAGCCCTGCTTTTTGTTCTAAGAGCATCTTTATTTTGAGTAGTCATAGTTAAGAATGGGTAAATAGGGTACTTAATTATGTGTGAAGAGCTGAAACATATGTAATGCTTGTTGGATCGAGGGGATTGGTGAGCACTTTTCAGGTCATCGGGAACTTGTTTTTTTATTGTAGAACACAGAAAAAGGAGAAACACTACTGCACCTGTTTACATCGTCTAGGGTACAATAGAAATCAATGGTTCAGATTCTTCAAGATTCAGATTGCAACAGGATATAGAACCCAATAGTCAAGTTTTTGAATCCAGATTGCAGAATGTATATACATATTTTATGGTCTGACAACATTTCTGGCCTCCTGTAAATACTTCGCTGAAGATCCCGGGGATATATTTCGCTCTTACTTACCAAAATGTATGGTGCTAAAAACTAGTTTATTGGCTTTTGATTTTCTTTTACTTTATTGATATTTAATTTGAATGCATGGGAGCTAGTGCGTCACCAATTAGCTTCCCAAATTTCCATCTTTGATCGCAAAAGTTTATAAGCTTTCAGATTTGATTACATATTTGGAGTCTTGGCAATAGGACAGCCACAGAATATACAATTGGTTTCCAGTTTGGATGCTCTTGGAAGGCAGGGCATTGAAAATTCATCTTTCAGAACTAGATTCACTTGATTCCAGTGTGTTCACATTCTGTCCTTCAATCCTCTTCATCCTTGATAGAATTGAAAGGATTTGAGCTTTGTTCCTGCAGGGATTTATAGAATCTTTGTATTATTGTCGATGATCTACAGCTCTCAGATTGGGACATGTTTGGATCTGATTTTAGCCCAGTTTGACCAAGTTTTATATCTGTTATAATGGTTGTCCGAAACAAGAACTTGCACGACACATGAAAGCTACTTTTGCTCCACTCTCTCAGAGATAAAAAAGCCTCTTGGCAAAAGCTTCATCATTTATTCAAGATCATGTAATGGCTATTGATTTCTCGTTGTCTTTCATATTGTTACAATTTGTGTGGCCCACAAGCTTTTATCCTTTGAAACATCACGTTAATACTGGACCAGAAGTGAAGCCATACAGTAATGTTTCTGAGAAATAAATATGAAAATCAGCAACTTTTTTATCAAGGTAAAGTTTGAGAAACATAGAAGTGTTGATTTTACATACATACACAAATAATAAACATTAGTGTTTCATAGGTTACATTGGCACGGATTAAATAGCTAGTTGGTTATATACGACATTTACTATTTGGCTTTCAAGGTGAGACAACTTTTGGCAATTTTCATCATTGTTCTGAGACATATCTCCATGTACTCCAGGTTTTTCAAACAAGACGTAAACTTTGGTGGGGCTAAGCGAGTAACATGCATTTGATACCAAGGTCAAAAGTATGGTTGATAGCTTAGAAGAGTATGTGATGCAAGATAATGCCCAGTAATAAGTTAATCAAAATTGACAAAAAGCTATGGAATGCAAAGAGGATTATATCATAAATATTTGCTTGGAAGTTATTGTTGATATATTCGGATGTGGTTATAACAGTCTCCAATTTGGGTATGCCTGTGGTTCTAACCTATTCTTTGAATGGGTTTGTAGAAGCTATCATTTTTTAAGTGAAGAAAGAATGTTCGAGGAATGCAGACTTCCAACTCAAACTTTAGACAACGGTTGCCTTTTAGATGATGGTAGCATGTTTCTCTATCCTTCGGCTCCACATGGTCCTTATAGTGACTATGCTTCAAGGTTAGTTCAAGCAGAATTGCAGACACCATTTTGTCAACAGAAAGGTGTTTGCAGTCACTTGAAGTAACATGGATTTTTAGCTAGAAAAATGACAGCAGAAGGGTGTCTGAAGTTGGGATATCGTCTATTGCGCTATTGACAATAGAGTTAGAATCCAGGGATAATTAACTACAAATTTATTGGGAATTAGAATCCATGGATAAATAATGAAAATCTATCTTTCAATTTGGCAGTCCCATGTTATTAAAAAGCTTGGAGGATGAAATGTAAGTTTTAGATAAAGTGGAAGATGGAATGGCAAGTGTTTTTGAATGGAGCCAAATTGAAGTGGGAGAACCGGTTGAGGAATTTGCCATCGGCATTGTGAATTTGTTATTGGCAAAAAATGAGCTGAATGGCTTTGATTCCTATCTTATATTGTAGCTTTCTTGTGAAGTCAGATAAGGATTTCCACTTTGAGCTTTAAAAAATCTAAAAATTCATTTCCGATTCAAGAGTTTAAAAAGTGACTTTTCTTAGGCCTTATACCATAAGAGGGAGCAACAACATACCTTTTCAATTATTCATTTTCCTATACTATCCTCTAGCCTCCTCGTGAAGATGGATACGGAAATTTCAGCTTTATTAGATGAGGAGCCCATTGATCTTGAAACTCCTCTTATGGCTCAAGAGGCAGAAATGAGTCTCAACAATAAGGGTGGTTTCACATGGAAGAGATTAGGGCCATTTTAACATTTGCACTTACCCTTTATTTGAAAGCCCAGGTCCTTCCACGTCATTCCATGTGAAAGGCCCTTTCATTTGGAGGGCAAAGCATTTATTGTCTAAATTTAAATTAGATAAGGAATCTATGTTTTTTATTGGAGGGGAGAGCAAGGGCCCACCACTTACCCCCCCAATAATCCGAGAGGCCCAAGGTACTCCCCTGGTATTAGTTTAGTCACTTCAGGTTGGCACCTTTCAATGCCACCTAGGATGCTACCTAGGGGCAACTCTCACCCCTTGTGAAATAGGGGTAAGACCTCTTGGAGTAGCTCCACCAATCAAAGTAAAGGATTTGGGGCTTTTGAACTTACCCGCCACTCCATGTGAAACCACCCTAAGGCTCATCTTCAGACTCCTCAAGAGTTGCCTCAATCTTGAGACTCGAGACTCAAATAAAATCCAAAAAAATTAATGTCAAATAACTTTTTGAACAAGGGTCTCAATTCTTGAATTTGTATTAACTCCAATTGGATTCAGATTTCCAAAGACTAGTGAGGCTAATAATTTCTTATGGAGATTAGTGTCCAACGAGGCTAAATAATTTGTTATGAAGTATTCCATTGCTTTTAATGGCAAACAAAGCAAACAAGCTTTGCTCTCCATCAGAGCATCATATTCAAATAGCATTGCCACATGCCATTCCTTTGAGTTTAATAGCTCTTCTTTGCATAATGGTTCTTCAATAGATGTTCAGAAATCAAAAGAGGATTTGTCAAGAGGTATACCATCTAAGATTTGCTTTCCTTATAAGTGAGCCTCATAGGCTCGGTCCTTGCTCTAAAAGATTTTCTTGGAACTCTTTTGCTTGGAGGTTATTCCTACTCAAGCATACTCGACTTCTGTTGGATCTCACTTAGATTGACCATTTGACGTATTATCAAACATCAACATCTTTGACTCATCAAAGATTACATCTCAAGACATAAAATCCTAGAGGAAGAAGGAATAAAGATTCTATATTCTTTGATGGACTCACCATAGCGAACCATCATGACAATTAATGAGCTAGGATCCTCTTTGCTTCTAGTTTCCAAAGGCACATGCACAAATTGTCAAGAAAAGCTTTTTTTTTATACAACATCATTAATGGCACTAGATGAAAACTTATTGCTTAAATAATTGCCACATAACAACGCTTCCCCCAAATTTTTTTAGATAAGCATCCAACCCAATAGCTTTAGCACATCCACACAATGCCATATTCCTCTCTCAACCGCTCCATTTTATTGAGGAAAATACGCTCCATTTTATTGAGGAAAATAGGCACATGTGAGCTTCTTTCTAATGCCATGAAGTTCATAAAGTTGCCCCTAAAGATCTTAATTTTGTTATCAAATTGCTTTTCAACCAATGTTCTAAAAGAGACAAAGCATGCAACCATGTTTGTTGTTATAATTTCAATGTTAAACTTCAATCTTCACTTTTCGCTAGTTAAGCTATACTTCTAGACTAGACCGTAGTAATTGCTAAACTCTTTTCTCTCTCTCCTATTAGGGTTTCTTGTACTTGCAATTTTGTTGTTAATTTGATTAGTGTGGATTATGGTAAAATCTAACCCTGAATCACCAAAAGTGCAATTCTAACATTATTATGCCAAAACCAAGATGTGTAAATCCATGCTAACCACCATACTCTCATAAAAAATATGCTAAGTATAGTTGGTTTCCTCACCTACCTTGAAACCCTATTTTATAGATCCACACAATAGCAATGCAAATAAAAAAGAAAAGTAAATTTTCCTTTCTTTTCACATGATAGTTCATCCCGACGGAGGAATGCCTATTCACAAGATGTTATGCAAGCTTTTAAACAATCCGAATCACTAACCAAGCACTAACCCTAGTCAGTCCACCAATGGAACTTCTCTCTCTCTCTCTCTCTCTCTCTCTCTCTCTCTCTCTCTCTCTCTCTCTCTCTCTCTCTCTCTCTCTCACACACACACACACACACACACATTACAACAAATACAAAATCCAATAACCATCAAAAAATAGGAGAGAGAAAAGCAAGGACATTAAATTAACGTGAAAATGAAGTATCGAGCCACTAGTTGTAGTGGAGTTGAGGCATTTGGCCTATCTAGCTATTGGCAAATTTTTACTTCCCTGAATTTTTAAATTTCAAAATAGGTGAGAAACGCCTTTAATTCATCTAACTTGACTTTTAGGCCTCTAATTGATTTAATTTCGCAATTGTCTTAAAAACACATCTATTTTTAACTAATAAATGAAATAATGACGTGCTCAATCTCGACTGGGTCACAGGTTCAAATCTCGATCGAGTCGCAGGTTCAAATCTCGACCGAGTCGTAGGTTCAAATCTTGACTGAGTTCGTGATTCAAATCTCGACTGAGTCGCTCAAATCTCGACCAAGTCGTAGATTCAGATCCCGGCCGAGTCAAAGGTCCAGATCTCGACCAAGTCACAGGTTCGACCGAGTCGCAGATTCAAATCTCGACCGAGTCGGAGCTTCAGATCTCGACCGAATCTATGGGTTAGATCTCGATTGAGTCTCTGGGTCAGTTCTCGACCAAGTTAGGGCTTGATCAATTCTCGACCGGGTCACTTCACTACCATCTCAACCGGGCCAAATCCACACCATATTACATAATTTTCGACCGAGATATCTGATTTCATTTTTGACAGAACCATTATCTCAACCGAGCCTTAGAGCTCAAAAAGAAGAAGAATATACACAAAAATTACCAAAAATAAAACTTATACCAATAGAAAGCCCTTCTGATACTGACTCTCCCCCTTGAGTTCCCTACTAGCCAAAAAAAAGAAAAAGAAAACTCTAATCCAAAAACTTAAAAAAACCCTACCATATACAAAAATACATGACAGTACACAATGGACCACCATACTGATCTTGATATCCCAGAAGATGATCCACATGAAATAAGGTCTCCTATAGCTGAACAAATCAGACGTCATAGGTTCTACCGAATGCAGTCCCAAATACACGAGCCATCCACAAAACCATTCGAGGGACAAGAATCTGATAGAGCCAAGTCTTCACGAGCACAAGTCCATGTTCATAATATTGAAACATCACACGTCACACTTGAATGGAACTTCTGCCACTCATAGAGCTCATTTTGAGAAGAGAACATCCAAGCTAGATCTACCCAAGTTTGACAGTAGTTCGAACCCTCAAAGATTCTTGCAAATCTTTGAAAATGTGTGCAGTGTGTATGGCGAAACATCTCCCGACGCTATGGTCCAACTGTTTTTTATGACCGTGATCGCTAAAGCATGTGACTGGTTTTTTAACCTCAATCGTGAAGATAAATTGGATTGGTCTAATCTGAAAGAGTCTTTATCAATTGTTTTCAGCCCTTTCGTTTGATAGAGACTCCTTTTGCCGATTGATCCAGCACACTTTTTATAAAAGACAAGGGAAAGTGATCCTTGTAGGTAACAACATTGACAGCCTTTAGATCTATACAGATTTGCATCTCTTTTTTGGCACAATAACAATAGGAGATACCCAATCAATGTGTTCAATCTCATAGATGAAGTCCACATCGAGCAGCTTTTGCAATTCCTTTTAAATCAATTCAATATAGTTCGGGTTGCATCGATAATATCTACTCACCTTTAGTATGGCTCCTTCCACCAAAGGTACTATATGTTGAATCACTGACTCATGTATGCCTTTCAAATCTTTATAGGACCATGCAAAGCAATTATTGTACCGTACTAATAGTTTTCTTAGTTTGTACTGCTATGTGAGAGTTGGGCACCCATACGGACAATTTTCTCCTCCTCTCCAGGCTCAGCCAGATTTATTGGTTGTACGGGCTGGGACTTCATAAACTTGCTGCTTATCTGGCTGGTCCTTATCAAGTTTTCTTTTTGCTTGTGGCATCATAGCCACCACATCATCAAGAGTATAATTGAAGTTCTCATGCACATCATGTTTTGTTGTCTGATCTTCTCCCCTCATTGAGGATATCTATCTTTTTCTTGGTAGTTATAGGCAATTCTTTTAGCCTTGTAACTGGCTTGGCCTTAAAATTGGAGGCTTGCTCTTCCAGCTTTGGGCTAGTTGACGCAAGGACTTTCCCTTATATTTCTCACTTTCCTTGACTCAGTCCCAATTCTCATTTTTGTCCAACAAGTAATGTATCAGGCTCATGATTACTGATTTTCTCATATATGGTCACAATGGCTTCATTAGGTAACACATCCCAACACCTAATTATAGCTGTCAGCCGATTTTTTGACACACAAAATCGGGCTGATATTAATAGTAATTTTCACAATTATGTTTTTCATGTACAAACATGGACTACAAATATGTTTCAAAGAAGCTAAAACTTGTGCAACTCACAACTTGCCCATATATGGACAAACTGCAATTATCATGAATGCCACTCTATACTTTAACTACTTTTGTGATGATTGTGTTAATGTAAGGTCTTGCAAATTAGAACGTTAAAACAAATCAATATCAAATTTTTTATTACAAAGTACAAACTTATCAAGATCATAGACATATTTTAGAATGAAAATATAAATCCATTGCATAAAGTCATTTTGTACATTTTTTTATTCTTCTCATATAGATTATTTTAATCTTCACAAAAAGCTATTATACCACCATATGACATGGCAAAGCCTTTGTGAGATGATGCCATGTCGTTCTTGTTTTATCTTGCATGTTCTTGGTAGAGTGACAAGGTGGAGTTGAACTCTTAGGAAGAGTAAAAGAAGTCCTTGCCAGTTAATCACCATTGAAGATGAGCTATTGGACAAACTCACATTGTGATAGTGATCCACGGATTAGCATATACATATATCCTCCTCACATGACAAAGTGTAAATTGGAGTCAAATTTGAGATCTCAAGAAGAGGAAAGGAATTCCTCATCAACTTACCACTCTTTGAGAATGAGTTAGTAGACCAGTAATAGTTTCAATCCATGATCTAGCATATTCCTATTTTTGGCTCACATGACAAAGTGGTGCCTAGTATCATAAGTGCTACCTTGTAGTAGGTGCGATCCGTAGATCATCATATTCCTATGGCCGCATTTCAAAGGGTAGTGGAGGACTTGAGAGATGGCTTGCTTGCAAAAGTTAGAGCTCTCCAAAGCCTCCACGATTGTTGGGTGAGGTTGGGTCCATGCTACTACGTCACATTTGCTCCCCACGTAACAATGTGGTGCCAACCCTTATCCAAGGGTGATGGAGGCCTCAAGAGATGGTGTGATTGTGACTCTTGGAGTCTATGAGACCTCCTTGACCTTGGGGTGAGGCCCAGACTACAACATCAAGGAGAATACGATAATCACAAGTTGGAGTGCATGCTTGCTACATTATTTCTATCCTAACCATTTTCAAAGGGATGTTGTGCTTGCAACTCTTGGAGCTCTCCGAGGCTTGACCCTTGGATGAGGGTAGGGTCTAGGAGGTTGCCATGTCAAGGTGAAGTTAAAAATATGATGATCCATAATGCATACTTGATGAGGTATTTTAATTTTTAAACTTTCGAACCACTCAATGACCCTCACCATGATGGCAAGAAGTTGGAAAGTTATGCAGTGATGGTGGCTAGGTTTGGGGGGGCAGGTTGGGTTAGAGATGGGATCATTTTAGATATGTTGATGGCCAAGGGAAGGTAGCATGTACACGGAAGGTAGCTTAGGAACTAGCATACGAAAAGTGTAAATTGGTTTCTATCAGCCACGTGGTAGACCTACGTGGCTTTCCACGTAGCAGCCTGCGACAAGATTGGCAGATAGCAGATCTATGACATGCCTATGTGGCCTGCTACATAAGCCTATGGTAGTCCTACGTGGCTTATGACATGGGAAGTACCAACCCTACATTTTCAAACAGAATTACAAAAAATATAGACAATTTTCTGTTGTCAAAAGCTATCTGAGAGCTTTAATTTTTGAATTGTAGTGTCATGTTGTCGGATCAATTCTTACAAGTGGTCTCAGGTAGGTTGATTTTGTCTCTAAAGTTTTCTGCTTAATAATATTTTCGTTCAACCTCTCAAGGATTTCTGATTATGTTGTTTATAACGAACGTCGATGCATGAAAGTGTGATATGAAAAGTTGGAGGGTTGAGTAGACACATCATTGCAAATACATTCCATTTAAGATGTTCATAATTGAGAGAAGGTCAAATGTTGGCAAAGCCTTGATATCCTAATTAAGAAGAGTTGGAGGGTTGAGTAGACACTTCATTGCAAAGACATTCCATTTAAGATGTTCATAATTGAGAGAGAGAAGGTCAATTGTTGGCAAAGCCTCGATATCCTATTTTAAAATCTAGCAATTGTCCTATGTTTGTGTCTTAAGAGATTATTCCTACGATCAATGGTGGATGGCATTTCATTGCATCTTTTTGCAGGCACCCATATTGATGATACTACTTGATATTTCAATATTTTGATTTCTTTGCAGAACATGTTAGCTATGTGTTGGCAAAATCTACATTCGTTTTTGGTATGTGAACTTGTTGTTCATCACAGTCTTTGCTTTGTGGCCATAAAACATTGTTGGAAACTTTAGTTTTATGCTACAGATATCTTTATACAATCATATTGGATTTGACTCTCACATGGAGCGATAGCTATTTAAGAATTGTCATATTCTACAACTTGTTGAGTGCTACTGAGATTGTGGTGAGAGTGTATATTTCCAAATATTCATTATTAAGTTCATTCAAATCATCTTGAATGATTTGGGTAATAAATTGCACAATGGCATTTTACATAATTGTTTTAAAGCTTCCATAAATTTGATTGGTCTTGCAATTTCAATCATATATGTAGACTTGTATTTCATTTTCATTGAACGCAACAACTCCATAGATAGTTTCATCCATACATTTTGGTAACACATTATGTGCTTAATCTAGATTTGCAACAACATTGATAATGCTACCAATGATTCCAAGTTGTCCCTCATATGAGAGATCTCTTATTTGTGAAATAATAAATCTTGGTGATAAGAAGCATTCTTCTAACTCATGAAGTTAATTTACTTTGCTCAATGCCTTGTTACTGGAGTAATTCATTGCTAATGCATACTTAGGCAACATGTCTTTTGATAAAGAAGCTTTGCAATATCTACATAATTTATGTAGATGTATGTCACTTATTTGTTTTTGCTCAATTTTTTTTGTTTTTTAGGTATGCAATTACTTTCTTCGTGAGAGTACAAACTTGGAAATAGAAAAATAATTTATCACAACAAACACATCTATTTCAAGAAAATCATTGATGCGTTCTATATACTTTTGTAATTTGTTTTGAATTTCCTCCATATTTTTGTGTGTAGTCTTAAAAATTAATCTCTTTCATTGGAACTATGCAAGAGATAAATGATTTTTGTTACTAATTCAAAGCTCGTTAATATTTTCGTATTTTATGTATTTTTTTCAAGTCATAAAAGATGTTATTGTCTAATACATTGACTCTCAATGAAGAAGTTTAAACTGTCAACAATCGTGTCGCAAATAGTGAAATCAATTTATTAGTGAATTAAACTGTGGCTAAGCACCAATTGATTTTTGCTAGAATGGTTTACATTGAAAACATATTTCTTGGTATTATCAACCTGTGGGATTACATTGAAAATGGTGCGGGCAGGTGTACATAGGAATTTCTAATTAGATATCTCGGTGACTTTTTTGCTTTTTCTCTCTCCTACATGGCATTCTTTATAGGGCCCTTTTTAGACTCAATTATTCTCTAATGATAGAAGTTTTCACCTGGCTAATGTCCAAGATGACCATCGAAAACCCAATAAGATTCCAGAAATTCCTTAGATTCCTATGAGTCTGATGAATATTGCTAAGTACGAGAAAAATTTTTCAACGGCTCCTTCTATGGTGCATTTTGGGGCTCGTGAAAAATCATAAGACTCGTAAAAAAAATTGTGAAATACCGAGAAAATTGTTTTTCGGGCACATGATAGAGAAGTTGGGAGGTGACCGAGTTCGGAATATGGAGGGAGTCTGAGATCTCGACCAAGGGGCAGGGTGAGATTTCGACCGAGTGATACAATGGGATCTCGACTGAATGATAGTTGTTTCATTGTTTATGTCCATATGTATCACTTGCATTTTTTGTTGTTCGATGAGATAAGTGTTCTATTATTAAGTGTTGGCTCTTTCCAAGGATATACTTGAACTTTGTTGTAAATATACATGTGTCTCATAATGATCTTCATTTGTTTTCTAATTAGGATCATAATATTGAACTATAATCTTGTAGTTCATGCATTTTGAAAACCAAAACAATAAAAAAGCTATCACTTTGTATTGTGGATTGACTATTATTGTTTTTAAGAAGTTTAGAATACATATCAAATGATATGATTTGCTTGTACTAGTTTTGAAAGTTCTGTCATTGTTGTAATGTTCTTTCCAAATCAGACCGTGATCATTTTCCTTTAAACTTTTAACAAAAGATTGTGCAACATATGAACAAAGCTTGTTTGAAGTAACGTGATCATTCGATAAACATGAAAAGACATTGAAAATGTCATAAGTGACTTGATAAATCAAATAAAATTATGGATCTACAAAGTCTTACACTCCATAAAATTCCATGCTAATGTTGTTTCTCATTGTAGATGAAAAAAGTAAAATTTATGATCATCAAGTCAAGAACAAATCACATAATGTTAAACTCCAAATCAACTATCTTGATTACTTATTTCTATTTTGCTATTAATTTAAATAAGTTAAAACTAATTATCATAGTCTAAACTATTTTGCTATCGTCTTTAACCTATGAAAACCAATGATCACACCACTAGTATTTGTTGCAAGATTTTCCTCTACGTCGACTTGCATAGGGCTTGAACATGGTCTTTTTCTATCCTCTTCTAAATATCACACAAATGGTGTTTCTAATTCTAAGATTGAATCAACCCATGCATCGTTCAAAATCACTTCAATTGGAAACCATATTCTTTGACAACATTAGCTCGTAGATTTTTCAACTTTTGTAGCAATTTCTTCTATTTTACATAGCAAGGAATATCTTGAGTTACCTTTGTATATGAAGTTTGAAATATTGCATATTGAGTAAATGATTTCATATAGTTTGATTGATTCTAGTCACCACCAATTTTCAACCTACAAGCTGAATCCAAAATCCAATTGTAAATTATTCTGGCCTCGTGACCTGGTTTCTTCATGCAGATAACCGTATCCTCTTTGCTCTCAGCATAAAGAAGAGCTTCAAGAGAGTCATCCAACTTCAAATCCTCGTTGGTGGGGACAAGAGAGTTTTTACTCCCGCTTGCCATGCGTCGCAATTAACCCCCGCTCCCTCACGTTCTGACGCCTTTATCCTAAGTCCCAGAGAAGCAATAACCTCACTTATCAGCACAATTAAGAACACCAACACCACTTCCAGACACTCACTCGACTGTCTATGGTATCACAAAATCGCTCAAACCCAACGATAACAATATAATGAAATAAAATACACATTAGTCTAAGAATTCCTTTGATGATCTGAAAATAGCAGATGATGGAAGGCGTTTCCTAAGCTGTCAACTGGTTCCAGCTGAGGTTAATTATTCCACGACACACAGAGAAGTACTAGCAATGGTAAATTGCGAAATTCCTCATGTAAACCGAATGCCATAACTAAATAAATTGGAAGTAAAGATCAAAGTGATGTAGAGTAGTAAATATGAGTCTGCGAATTCCCCTGGCCTGAAAAAATGAGCAGATCAGGAAACCTCCACGCCTCTATGATATCACAAAATCGCTCATCCAACGATAACAATTATAATGAAATAAATTGGAAGCTGTAAGTAGCAAAGAAAGATGGAATTAATGATGCAAAATAGAAGAAAATGTTTGGAAATTGTCAAGCTAACCAATTGAGCCAACCCCATTGGTCAGAGGAGAGAATGGAAAAGGGTAGAGGAAGAAGAGGCAGCAGGTAAAGAGAAAAGGAGATAGAGCGCATCCTTATATATCATCTTCTTCTAACAAAACTACCTACGCAATTGTATCCTTGCATTGAGTTGCAAAAAATGAGGCTATTGATTCATTGTAACAGTCGAGCACAAATCAGAACGTTGACATAACCAAGTTGTCGTAAAAACAAAGAAAAATTTGAAATTAACAAGCCAAAAGCCTAATTAGCACGTATACACCAAAGGCATGTGAGAAACGTATCATGAAGAAAATTATACGAGCTTGCGTCTCTTTAAATACTAGTATGCCTTTGAATTTACAGGATTACATCTTAGTTTGTTGTATCCAGACTCGCTTGTTAATTTGTAATGTCGAACGTAAAACTTTTCGATTTTATTAGCTATTTTTTTATCCTCAACAACATCTAAAACTTGAACATGAAACCGCTCATAAAAAGACTGGTCCATAGAAGAGTGTTTTCTCATTTTTTTGGGCGGTAGCCTTGCATGATGTTGCAATCGGCATCGTAGATTGCATGTTTTGCCGATGTAGACACCATGGGTTTCTTTGCATTCTATTTTGTAGATTGAATATTTGATCTTGGATGTTTTTTTGTTGGTGTTGTTTCCTGCAACTGGAAATCGTATTAGTTTAATAGAAAGCTTATAAATGAAAAAGAAAATCATTGTATGGTTCAAATTCATCTGCGTACTGGATGCAGATGGTAATGCCGATCGAGAAGTTTCTTCCTACAAAAAATTTTGTATTAATATGTAATGAGTTAAAACGGTTACTTATAATCACAGATATGAAAATGTAGTGGTAAATGCAATTCAACAACTGCAACAAACAATGAGTTCAAACGCCATAAGTATAGACCTAGGGTCTCTATTGTCGCACGAGAGCGAATATGGCAATACACACTTATTGGGTCAGTGATCATTGCAGAAACTTCACCTTCGAGAATCTCCAAAACCGTGTCAATTTGAATTGGGCCATCTATTAGCTTCGTACCGTCTTCTGACAAGTGGCCCAACTTTTTTCTCAAATCCATTGTGATTGTGTTCAATTCGGCACGACTCATGTCTTTCCAATCATTGATTGGAATCTTGTAGCCGAAGTAAAGATTTCTCGCTGTGTAGTAGTTTTTATTTAACATAGCATCGAAATGTTGTATTGCTGGTCGATTTGTTGTGATTGTTGCAGGGATGTGTATGGAGAATATGTTATATAGATGTTTTAAAAACCCTGAAATAAGAACAACATTTCAAAAAATCTATTTAACATTCATAGTTTCTGTACTAGTGTAAAAATCGAAAAGAAAGAACTTGCTTGTAGACTAGCATAATCAAGGAAGTATATATTTCCATCATAAAATCCTTTAGTAAATGGAAATAAAACAGGAAATAGGCTCGTTTCCAATGTTAAGGTAGGTTCATGATGTTGACTATTATTTACAAGCCCTATATGTTTTGAATAAATTTGTTATTGTTTCTTAGTTTCACATTTGAATCTTGATAAATATCATGATGTCGTTTGTCGTTATGCCTCGATAATAGGGTTGTATCTTCTAGTAGAATATACGATTTTTGGAGGGGATCAACGGTCATAGTTTCATTTGCAATATTGCTAGGGAGAAGATGATTGATAGATTGTAGTGAAACGAACTGCTATGGTCCAACTGAATGGATGATGAATTATAGATGATTGTTCACCAGCCCTCTACTTTGATCAGAATCTTTCAATGACGTCCAACAAAGTTCAAGATCAATTGCCAATAGCGAGGCTCTACTACCGTGTTGTGATGCTCGGTGGAGGAATCAAAGTTTGTCAACGTCAAAATGGTTGTCAGGAGCGAATAAGTATTTTTTTCAGCATAATATTGATTTTAACACGGCACGCCTAAAATTCATGGAAAAGGTCCAGTACCATTTAACGAAGATGCGGCGCGAAGCTAATCAAAGCCCAAAGTAATAAATCTCATGAGGTGTCGTGGGACCGCCACCAGTTTTGGTGGTGGATATTATTGGAGGGTTTGCGGATATTGAGGCAACCCTAACCCTAGTTAATAAGTGAGAGGGATTTGGCACCATGTGTGTCCAACCCGATGATCACATAGTTATTTTGATTAGTTAGAAGTTAATAAAAAGACTTTAGGTCTTTTTTGCGAGACTTTTAATGTCGCAAGGCCTAATAGTCAAGTTAGTAAATAAAAAAGGCTCCCCCCCAAAATTCGAATTTCAAATAATAAGGGAGGTGGAGATTGGCCATAGGATTTGAGGCCAACACCCTAAAATCCACTATAAATAGTGGTGGATTCGAGTTATTTTGTACATATTCCCTTCATTTCAATACAAGCAGGTTGAGTCTCTTATGGAATGGATAAGGAATGTCCCTTGCTCTTCTTCTTTCCTCCTCTATCTCTCATGTTTTCTTTGGATTTGCTAATTGTTGAATTTGATGCTTGTTGGAGTTTACCTTTATTATACTTTTTGTGAGAAGAAAAGAGAGAGAAGAGTCAGATCTATTATTGTTGAGTAGTGTTAATTATTAGTGCTAATGGATCATAGTGTTAATGGTTAATGTTAGATGTGGACCATAAGCTTGTG
>MU834909.1:0-43292 GCA_029204225.1 Diphasiastrum complanatum | reverse complement strand
AAAGGTAGTGTCCTTAGCAAGTAAAGGCAATTCCTAAAGAGTTGAAGGTGGTGTCTTTACCATTACAAAATAATGCCATTCATATCTCAACAATGCATCTTAAATATTTGGGGACGAGACTTGAAATTTTCAAATTAATAGATCTACTTGACCAGAGGCCCAAATGTACATATATGGATTATGACCATGGACCGACATTGGTCCAAGAGTACAAAATTCTCTCCTTGCAGTTGTACCTTTGAGAGTCTGGGACATTCTTGTCCACTAGGGAGCACAAGGTAATAGAGAAGGCCCTTAGGATTGGATGTGGCAACACTTATCTTACTCACATAGGGCACAACTAGCATCAGAAGTGGTGTCCCTGGAACTCCTCTAGGAATTTTTGGCTAGACCAATTCCCTATAAAAAAAGTACCTAACAAACTTGCATCAAAAGAAATGTTGCAATTGTGAGATAATGGAAAAATAGCTTAACACTTTTCGCGGCACTTTATCTCCTTGTACGTCATCTCTATAACGTGAAGTGTTTGTTACACATTGGACGTTGCTCATCTCTCTACAAAACATGATCTATTGGACATGCATGTAATGTCTCATAATCCATTCCCCACATTTTCATCACCTTTCATGTTTAAAAATACCACATTTTGTTTTGGAAGTATTAATTGCAAAATGAATTGTGCTAAGAAAAGAGAAATGGAAAAGTAAAAAATATTCATTTCTTTGAATCGATGGTGGATGAATCCTTGAGAAATTTCTTTACAGAATGAATGCTAAAGCATTTTTTGGCGCATGACCTTTGAGGACAAATTTTTTTCTTCACATTAGGCAGGAAAATTCAACTTTTGAACCATGCAATATATCCAATTTTCAGAAGACTCTTCACATTAGATTCAAAAAGTGGTTTGAAGATTTGAAACTTGAAAGATTAGCCAGATTCAAAATCCCCATTCACATTATTGTCTTTTCACAAAGCAAGAATGAAGCTACAAAACAAGAATTCTCGTAACTTTGCCAAAATTGACTCATATTATAGTTGAGACATAGCTCTCTGGATACATCATCTAAGATCTGGCAAAGTCGACCAAAAGTACAAAAAAGATAGAAAACTAGACAACATAAATTTAGCAATCAAAATTGGAATGATTTCACTAATGGCCATAACTTTCACATAACAACTTCAAATTAGAAGAAATCAATACCTCCTGGAAGCTAAGATCGAGGGTTATTGATCCAAAACAAGAAACCATAAGAAATTGTAATACCCAAAACAATCCAAGCTTTGACAAAGTTTTATTTGAAAATTAGCTTCTCAATTGACAAAATGTGTGTGTGTGTGTGTGTGTGTGTGTGTGTGTGTGTGTGAGAGAGAGAGAGAGAGAGAGAGAGAGAGAGAGAGAGAGAGAGAGAGAGAGAACATGCAAGAGGTGCGTGTAAAAAAAAAGTTACAGCAAAAAAATATTAACAAAAAAGTAAAAACTGAAATTATGGCAGGGAAGGATGCCTCCTCGAGGCATTCCGGCCGAGGAACGCCCTCATGGAAAGGTACTTCTAAAAAAGAGAGACATTTTCTTGGTCATTCCTTCGTATTATGCTGGAGATGTCAGTTGAAATTTACTTCCAAGTCAACGTCCCCCATGAGGTTTCATGCTGCTGAAAGTCTCTCCTCTCCTTGAGGTCACTCCACATAAGAGAAATTGTTCCCAAGTCCTTCAATATCTGGAATTCTGGTGAAGACCTCCTTTCATCACACCCTTAAAGGTTAACATCATACCATGTGGGAAAAAGTTAGATTATAGCCTTTCATCTTAAATGCAATCAACGGAGGGGGCGAAGAGGCTGAAAAATTAAATTTTCTGAATCCAATTCTCAAACAAGTTCTAAGCCCATCTCTTTGCAAATTTCAAAAGCAAACACACACAATCATACCATCATTGATAAGCAAGGATGAAAACTCCATGTTGTGATAGAAAACTCATGCCAATCAAACAATTATATGCTTGATAATAGTAATAACTCATTAAAATTAGCAGGCTGACTGTCTATAGGATTTACACTCAAAATTGTGTACATACTGTCTGCCCTCTTTTGCACCAATCAGTGGCAAGATCTAAGTGTTCCTGATAGTCCATTTTATCAGGAAGATCAAGCCCGAAAAAATTGGAATATTTCTAGCTGATTATGATGACAGCATATATATCTACCTGCCCAATAAGGAAATCTTGAAAAACTAAGAATGGATGCATGTGACTCTTCATCCACCATCAACCAAAACTGCAGAATCACAATCACCAAAAAATATATTCCAAGCTGATCATGATGGATAGCAGTTCTCTCTACCTGCCTAACTACAGTACCTTGGAAAAACTAAGAATGGATGGATATGTCTCTTCATCCACCACCAGCTGTTGCTCCATTTCATCAAGGTCGTTCACAGAAAGCATCTCTTCCTTATTTCTCTCCCAGATTTATCTCAAAGTTGAGAGGGTCGACTTCCCTGCCACATTCTCTCGACTGGAGAGATCATGCTCTGGAAGAGCATATTGAAAGATAAGTGATCATCTGTTAGGTGTTGAATTCTTCAACACAATTATCTACAAGAATTGGCGAACGGTGAAAGATGGAGATAAGGACTCCGTCATTGCATCGCCCTCACTGCTAGAAAGCAACTCCTCCAAATACTTCTCCCCAAGATCCTGTACCTCAACAATGACAGGCTCAGCTTTGCTGATATCATTGGCTCGAGTGGCAAGTCTGAAGGAGGAAGAGGAGCCTCCAACTTTCTGCTTTTCTAAATCAGCAGCAGAAGCTGCTCCATCATTGTTCTCACTGTAATGCATCATCGATCTTGCTTCACTATTGCTAACGACGGCACTACCATCAGCCTGCCTCTTCTTACCCCAGCGCTCATCATCCATGCCAAGGATCGTTGTTGCTGGGTTGAGTCGATCATCCTGTATCGATCTTTGATCACTTTTGTTACTGATTTGGGCAGTTTTTGAGGTCACTCTACGGATTATACGCTGTAGCTGATCTGTTACGCTTGCCTGGGATGTAACAGTATCCGCCATAGCCAGAGAGTTGGTACGATTATTGAGTTGGAGTGCAGTAGGAATCGAGGAAGAGAGGGTGGACTTGTCCGAGAAGTTGTGAGTCGCCATGGAGGAAGAGACGACATTGAGAGGGAAATTCACAAGAGCTCTGGATCCTCGCATTCTGAGAGCAGCCCGATCGTAGGCTAGCGCTGCCTCCTCCGCAGTGTCGAACGTCCCCAGCCACACTCGCACGCCCTGACGTGATGAGTCTCGGATCTCAGCTGCGAACTTTCCCCATGGCCGCTGCCTCACTCCCCTGTAGTGCCGAGGCTTCTCCTTCTGCTCTGCTTTTTCGTTGCCGCTAGCTGCAAGCAGCGCTGTCTCTGGTGCTGGCGCTGAGGCTGATGTGCGATCCGAAGTGGGCTTGGGCTGTTCTGCTGGCTCTAACTTTGCTGATGCCTCTTGGGTGATGCTGGGCTTCGCCATCGCCACTGGAGTAACAGGTGCCCACCCTTTCGTCGCTGCCTCCTTCAACACTCCATACACCACCATATCTTCAGAGTCGTTCTCGTTCAGAGGAAGTCCATCCCAGGTGCCGGGGAGAAGCGGACTGAGGCTGGGGGGAGTTCCGCAGACACGCTTCGAACCCCAGGGGCTGAGCAGCGGCGATCTCTGCCATGCAATGGAGGAGTTCTTCGTGAAGCTCTCAGGCACTGCGAAGCTGTGAGCAGGAAGAGACAGAGCAGGAAGAACATTTTTTCTGCGTTTGTTACTGCTCCCGAGGCTTTCTGTAGATATGGATGATGGCTGCTCGCTATTTTCTGCCTTGCAGCTGGGAAAGCCTCCCCATGCCTGATAATTGGCTTCTTCGCATGGATCTGCCTCTTTAGGTTGTCCTCCCAGCATCTGAGCCCTCAGCTTCAACGCCTCAGGATTCCCCCCCTCTGCTTCCTTCCGCACAACTTCACCTATCTTCTTACGGAAGCTCTCGGCAAACCGCTGCCCTAGACTACCCCTCAGCTTCTGCCCAATCCTTGCGCATTTTCTGGAGGATTCCTTCCTGGCTGAAATTTTGGGTGCAATCTGTGCATTCAATGCTTGGAAATGAGCAGAGCCATGTTGGTCAGATCTAGCAGGAGTATCCTCCTCGTCCTTGAAGAAGGAAGGAAAGGTGACAGATTGAGAGGAAGAAGAGGAGAGAGCTCCGGGAGACTGCAACAGGGACTCCAAGTCCATCTGAAGCTGAGGCCTGGGGGGTGTGAGAGGAAGCCCAGATCTCAAATACTCCTCAGTCTTGTCTCCATGCTTCACCAGTGAATTCCAAGAATTTTGTTGATAAAACATCGTCTAATGTTCAATTCTGACAAAGTAGGAGCACCCGCCTTCCAATCCAAATGACACAGTCAAATCTAACAACCCACCAGTTCTGAGCTTCAAACACCCACCTTACAATCCCAGCAAATCACGCTCTCAAACCCAACAATTTCACCAGCTCTGAACTACCCACCTTACAATACAATCAAATCACCCTCTCAAACACAACAATTCACCAGTTCTGAGCTTCAAAATTGATCAGCCGAATAATTGACAAAGCATTGTAAAAAGGAAAAGAGAGAAAAGAGAAAAACAAGGCAATAAAGCAGTAAATAGGATGTGGGTCTGGAATTAAATTGACCCTTCCTTGCCTCACCACTCCCTTGACTGTGCATCATCCATGAAGCTTTATAGCTTCCTTACAACAATTCTTTCTCAATTTCAATACTGGTCAAATTGAATAACTTAATTTCAGTCAATGTTTCCCTTCTTCTTAAAAAACATTTTATGAAGCAAAGATTGACAAAATGACAATCCAGCTCAGAAAATTGCACCTTGGCATAATGATTTATCATTATTCTAGGGGCAGTGGCATTGCCTTGCTTCATACGGGTGAAAGAGCCAGCAGATCACTCCAAACCTTTAAAAAAGGCCAACAAAATATAACAAAATATATGCTACCGTAGGTAGCATTGCCTCATGGCAACTAACAAAAGGCACATGGTATTCTAGGAGATCCGATCTGCATATCCATGGAGTACTGAGTACAGAAGGTTCCTTAGGAAGATGGAGAGAAGCTTGTAAATCATATTATAATAGTGCTTTTTGGTACTATCAACTTCTGGATCACACAACTAGGATAGAACTTGGGTGGTCTATAAACCCCGGGCTCAACTCAGTGCTCGAGAAAATAGACAAAGTATAAGAACGAAATCGACAAGTTTTCTCAAAAATTGGTATCATAAAATATTTGACCGTTTTTTATGCAAGCATATATACCTTTTTATGAGTAAAAGCCTTCAAAAAACTGAGAGTTTCTATGAAATGCAAGTTTTTTTGAGGATAACTCAACTGAGGTTTCCCGAGCACTCACAAACTCGAGCCCTAATATTTGCAAGCTACATTGCAAGTCAAAGGCATATTTACCTTCTTAAAAAGACTCTTTTTTTGGCGAAGCTTCATGTGAAACTGAAAACAAAAAAAAGTACCTTCATTACTTGAAAAATAAATTCGAAAAGTTAAATGTTCTTCCTTGCAAGACTTAAAGATACTCGTATATTTTCACAAATGTACAAAAACAAAAGGAGGGTAGGCAACTCAATGCTAGTCCAGTTTCATTGCCTAGAAAGAGAGGGAGCCAATCTCTCAAAAACCTGCTGGTTCCGTGCAATCCTTGTCAAAAAATTTCTTCTCTCAAAATATACGTGACCTTGTTCATAAATAGGCAAATCTTTTTCAAATTATAGATTTCGAAAAGTAGCCTTTAAATATACAAAGTTTGAACAAAAAAGGCCTTTTAATATGAAAGGTTGGTGTGCACCTCACATTCCAAGTTTGAGCACGATACACCAATCCACCATGTGCGAGAATGGCATAGAATCTTGCGTGACTAAAAAACTTCACGAAAACCACTAGACTAATAATAATTCGCGAAGAGCAGACAACCATATTAAGTAATTAGAAAGCCAGACAGAACGTAGAAAGGCATTGCAATATTGACACAAATCTGAACAAAGAACAAACTGAGTTGTAATCAAATTAAGTATAGAGTTTAATAATGCAGGTGAGCACAAAACAATAGCGGACGTAACCAGGTGATGTACCTATTACTGACAATACATCTGGAAGAAAAGAATCAATGCACAAAAGCATCTACAATGTATATCTTTGATTATAGGTGATGTTTCGTTCTAATGACGTTCTGATACTCTTCTGATGCTATATCTCTGAATACGCTGATGGTATTCAATATATACATAATTTTTACAGGTGTGCAGATGAAGAAAGTACAAAAGTGGTTAAAATGTAGACAGTGGCGTTTTTCGTCACCCTTATTTTACATGTAAATTTGCAAACTGTGCGACAACACAAGTAAAATACAACAGCATGAATGGAGGTAGATTAACATAGGATTTAGGAGAGTGTAGGAGATAAATCCAACACCCCCCCTTAATCTGGATCCGTGAATGCCTTGATCTTCAGACTTAGCAATGCACAAAACTTGTTGTGTGCATTAACACTTAATGCCTTTGTAAATATATCTGCAACCATGTCCTGCGTTCTACAGTACGTTAAGCTTACCTCCTTGTTGAGAACCTTACCCCTAATGTAGTGATATCGGATTTCAATGTGCTTACTCCTAGAGTGAAATCTAGGGTTGGCCGATAAGGCAATAGCACTCTGATTATCACAGAATATGATTGTAGGGCTGTACTAATGCAAACTAATGTCCGACAATAAATTTCTCATGAACCAAAATGCTTCTTCAATAGATTGAGACAAGATTCTTTTAGCCAACTTCCAGTGATATAACTTTGGATCCTACATGTGTTGACTTAGCTTGTGAGCACAAAAGCTTAGATCAGGCCTAGTCACTGTTAACCATATAAGTGAGCCAATAAGACTCCTATAAAGAGTGATGTCCACAAAGGATTTTTCATCATCTTTCATAGGAACTTTTACAGTGTGCTCCATAGGTGTATCTATGCCTTTACAAGTTTCCATCTGGAATTTCTTGAGCATGGAAAGTGCATATCTACTTTGGCTTATAAATGCTTGACCTTTCCAAAAATCTATTTCAAGGCCTAGAATATAGTGAAGAACTCCTAAGTCCTGCATCTTAAACTCACTACCAAGTGCATGCTTAGTTTCTTCAACTAGCTTCTCATTATTTCCACAAAGAATGATATCATCTACATAGATGAGAAGAATAATTACAAAGTTACCTACAAACTTATAATACAGAGAAGGGTCATATTCACTTAGACAAAATCTGAGTGATATGAGATAGGAGTTGAGCCTTGCATACCAAGACCTTGGTGCTTGTTTCAGTCCATAGAGACTTTTGAACAAAAGACAAACTTCTGATTCATCACCTTCTTTCACAAAACCTGGAGGTTGCTCCATGTAAATCTCCTCCTCAAGGTAACCATTGAGAAATGCATTAGAAACATCAAGCTGGAGCATACTCCAATTGTGAAAACATGCAAGAGATATAAGTATTCGGATTGTTACCATCTTTGCAACTGGTGCAAAGGTGTCTTCATAGTCAAGACCTTTGATTTGTGAGTAGCCTCTGGCACAAAGTCTTGCTTTATACTTATTGATAGATCCATCATGATTATACTTGATTCTGAAAATCCACTTACATCCAATCACATTCATGTTGTTTGGTGGCTCCACAAGCTCCCATGTGTTGTTTGACATCAAGGCTTCAAACTCTTGGGTCATTGCTTCAACCCACATCTTGGATTGAAGAGCTTCTTGGACATCTTTAGGCTCTTCATCTGATATGAAGAGAGCATGGTAGGAAGTTTCACCTTCCACTTGCCTTCCTTCTTCATTATACGTGAGTCTCCTTGGCTCAGATCTTGCTCGTGTAGATCTTCTTGGTGTGGTAGCTTGAATTTGCTCCTCCTCAAGCCTCGGCCTCACCACATCTGTGCATCATCCAAGTTAAACTTCTGATCTACATGGAAGATCACATCTCTACTAACAACATTCTTGTCAGTAGAAGGAAGATATACTTTGTATGCTTTTTTAGTGGATGCATATCCTACAAAAATTCCTTTAATTGCACTAGGATCTTCCTTCTTCCTAGTTTCTAGAGGCACATGCACAAAGCATACACAGCCAAAAATCCTAAGATGATCTACCTTAGGCTTTTTCTTATACAACATCTCAAATGGTGTTTTTCCTCCTATTGCAAGATTAGAAAGCCTATTACAAAGATAGTTTTCTTTAGGCAGAGAAGCTTCTAGCCTAATGGCTTTTGCACATTCACACAAAGTTCTATTTTCTCTCTCATCAACTCCATTTTGTTGAGGAGTATATGACCAGGAAAACTCTCTTTGAATCCCCCCCCCCTCTCTCTCTCTCTCTCTCTCTCTCTCTCTCTCTCTCTCTCTCTCTCTCTCTCTCTCTCTCAAAAGTCTTTAAACTTATTGGAAGTGTATTCTCCTCCACTATCACTTCTCAAAGTTTTCAACTTGAAAGAAAACTACTTTTCTACATAAGCTTTGAAAGTAAGAAAAACATCATAGACCATGGCTTATGAAGACAACATATAGATCCAAGAATATCTTGTATAATCATCTACAAAGGAAACAAAGCAATTTGCTCCTCCTTTCCTCTTAATTGATGAGAAATGAACATCAGAGTACACAAGTTCAAATGGTTGCTTTGTCTTGATACTTGATCTAGGAAAAGGCCTTCTATGTGATTTTGCCAACACACAAGCTTCACGAGGTAGAAGCTCCTTTGACAGTGTCTTTGGTAGTCCAACAACTTTTCCTTCCTTGACCATAGATTGCATGGCTTTGAAATTGGGATGATCCAATCTCTTATGCCACAGATCCTCTTGAAGAACCTTGGTCTCATAAGCAATATCTGAAATATTAGCACTCTCCCTAGAATCTAGTTTGTACAACTTACCAATTCTAGTTCCCTAGCAATAACTTCATTTTCTCTTGAGATTATACACTTGTCAACTTGAAACTTAACATCCAATCCACTATCAAACAACTGTGCTACACTAATGAGATTTTTAGTTAGTCTAGGTACATAAAGTACATCATGTAAGCAAAAAGATTTTGATGATGATGCATGCAGTGGAATACTACCTATTCCTTCAATTCTACACTCTACATCATTAGCAGTATAGATTGATCTTTTTGCACCTATAATGAACCTGAGAAAGTGCTCAGAACCAGAGGTAAATAATTGAGAAATCGTTCTATCTCTGAGTGCTTAATTCGGTGGAAGGGTCGTACTGAGGATGATGATTTGTGGGAGAGAGTTGATAGCATAAAGAAGAATTTTCCAAATTTTAGTTTCTAAGGATAGAAATAGTTTAAGGAGGGAAGAATGTTATGTCCATGACCAGTACATAGGATACAATATACTCCTAGTCTTGGATACACGGTACTCCAGTGAAACAAGCTATTAGTCATGCCACGTCATACTGGACGTGACCCGAAAGTAACTAATATCCTTGTGAGGCCAAGAACACACTAAGTGGAGTTTAGACAAGGTAATGAGACAGTGTATGCATGTGTAGAGTTATCAATATCAATTCTATGAATAGTTGGTCCATGCATAGGACTCTATTCTAGGTGAATCTATGTATAGGAAACATAGGGCTATGCATGGCTATGTGCCCAGGATGCATTAGGCTCTATATAAGAGGACCAAACTCGCCCTACTCCTCATCATGGTTCTTGATTCATTGCCAGGATCTCACTCTACATTCATGCTTCTTGTTCCTTGGCTTGGGGGTGAGGCTTCTAGAGATTGATTGGATGCTTTTACTTGGTTGGGTGGTTTCTCCACAATGTGTTATCCTTTTGTGTTTAGGATTTGTAAGCAGGATCTAAGGAGCTTCCCTTATATTAACACTTTCCAATGTTCTTTTAGTTTCTAAATTCACAAAGAATGTGATAAGTGTTGGAAAGCTACTTGATGATGGTTTTGATGTGGAATTCAATATGAATACTTGTATCATTAAGAAAGGTGATGAGATCCTAGCATATGGATATAATTATGGTGGCATTTTCAAGTTAGATTTACATGAAAGTGCAAGTTCTTGCGATATTGCTTTGATGACTTATTTCTCCAAGGAGGAATTTTGGTATAGGAGGTTGGATCAAACCAATTTCAAATCTATGTTCTCTATGGTCAAGGAGATCAAGCCATGTGAGGCTTGTTTTATAGCAAAATCACATAAGAAGCCATATTTGATGTCTTCCATCAAGACAACATCCATTGGAAGTGGAACACTCAGATGTTCACTTTTCACCTTTTGAAATCTCGTAGACTTCTCTGAGGTCTTAGAATCATATGAAAAAGGACCCTACAAACATTTGGTTGGAATTGAGGTGAGAAAAGTGCAATTTACCTAATACGCACTCTAATTTCTGCTATATAAGGGTAAAATTCGAGTCATTTGTCACATTATCTAGCGAAGCTCTACCCAATTTTCAATTGAGATTTCCAAGTTCTCCATCTGCTCCCAAATTTTCTACCAGCCATTGTGAAAAAAGTGGATCTCGAATGGATCTAAGATCCCAAATGTTCTGACTAAGATCTTTGCACAACAAACTACAAAAGCTAGAAATGGCAAAGCATCCTAATGCTACCTTTGATACACATGAACTTGACAAAGCATTCAAGAGACAAAAGAAACTTATGAAAGATACTGATGGCAACCAAAAATAGCAACAAGCAGGCCATGGAACAATAGCCTACCACTTTTGGATAGCACCTAAGATCATACACAAGAGCTTGAAGATAATACACAAAGCAATGCTCATAATGGAGGAAGAAACTGTGACAATGATCTATTGATCTCTCTCAACAATACAGAAAGTTTCTCCAACCTGTTCTTGAGCATACCCTTTTGCCACCAATCTTGCCTTGTACCTTTTGATTGATCCATCTTCTTTTGTCTTGATCTTGAAGATCCACTTACACCCAATTGTCTTTTTGCCTTTTGGAAGTTCCGCCAACCTCCAAGTGTTGTTCTTGATGAGTGCTTGATGCTCAGGATCCATGGCTTGGATCCGTTCCTCATTTTAAATTGCCTCATCTACACAATTTGGTTCATCAAAAGAGGTAAGAAAAGCAAAGTTAGAGTTCTCCACCACTTGATTTCCTTTTTCATCATAGGTTAGCCTTGATGGCTTAGTCCTTTGCCTTTGAGTCCTCCTTGAAGGTTGCTTTGGAGTGGCATCTCCACTTTCATCCAAGACATCTTGCACATCATGATGATTATTAGGCACATCAACATCATCATCAACATTGACAACATTAGAAACATTCTCTTCATGAAAGATGACATCCCTACTTATGAAAAATTTATTCGTAGAAGGAATGTACACTTTGTAAGCCTTGCTTACTTCACTATAGCCAACAAACACACCCTTATTTGATGAAGGATCTTCTTTAGTTCTATCATCAAGAGTGATGTTGACAAAACAAGTACAACCAAAGATCCTACAATGCTTGACACTCGGCCTCCTAACATAGAGGACCTCAAAGGGAGTCTTACCATTCAAAGAAGCACTTGTCTTCCTGTTACAAAGATACTTAGCACATGCTAAAGCTTCCCCCCAATAGGACTTAGCAAGATTAGCATGTAGTCTCATTGCCTTGGCACATTCACAAAGGGTTCTATTCTTCCTTTCTACCACTCCATTCTATTGTGGAGTCCTAGGACTAGAGTACTCCCTCTTACTCCCATGTGCTATGCAAAAATCTTTGAGCTTATTTGAAGTGTATTCCCCTTCATTATCTGATCTCAATCATTTGATCTTTGTATTGAATTGATTTTCCACTTCATTCTTAAACTTGGCAAATGCAGCAAACACTTCATCCTTGGTTTTAAGAAGATAGACCCAAGTATACCTACTAAAGTCATCAATAAAATTTGCATACATTTTTGCCCCACCATTGCTAGTTGTACAGAAAGAATGAAGATCCGAATGCACAAGTTGAAAAGCTTCTTTAGATCTAGAAGTAGATCTAGTATAAGCAAGTCTACGAGATTTGGACAAGGCACAATGTTCACAAAATGTATTATTTGCAACAAGACTTTTAGGGAGACCAAGCACATGCTCTTTCTTTGCCATTTCCTCCAAAGATTTGAAGTTGGGATGGCCCAACCTCTTATGCCAAATTTCCTGGTTTGTCAATTGTTCCCTGGCAATACATCCTTCATTCTTAGAGATCACACATGCATCCAGTTTGAAAAGTTTACCATGCCTTCTTCCTTTAGCAATCAAGGATCCACACTTACTTATCAAACAAGCATCTCCAATGAGCTCAACATCAAGCCCCTTGTCAATCATTTGACTAGCACTAAGCAAGTTCTTAGTGATTGAAGGAATGTACAATACATTTTCAAGATTAGCTTTCCTATTTGTTGAAAGAGAAATAGGAATTGTGCCTACTCCTTTGATGTCACATTGACTATCATTTGCAGTATAGATGATGTTACTCTCTCCCTCATAAGACAATAAGGATGAAAAGTATTCCTTATGTCTTGTCATGTGAGATGAGGCTCCACTATCAATCCACCAAGGATCATTCCCATCTATATGTGCAAGCAAACTTGAAGTCATAACAGGAGATTTAGAAATGTTATCATCTTCTTCATCTATTGCTAGATTTCCTTGCCTCTCACCTTGCTCTCTTTTCTTCTTATGACATTCGTTAGCAAAATGACCTTTTATCCCACAATAAAAGCACTTGTACTTTGACTTATCTTTCTTTCTAAAAGAAGTAGAAGAGGAGGAGGAAGAGTGATCATCATGATCTGAGTTACCACCTTTGGACCATTTCCCTTTTCCTTTACCTTTGCCTTTGACTTTGCCTTTTGTGAAAAAAGCCTCTTCACCTCCACCTGCAAGGATGCACCATCAAGCTTTGATTGAAACCTATGTTCTTCAGCCAATAAGATTTGTTGCAAGTCAACCACACTTGGCAAGACTCTTTTAATGGCAAAACTTTGCACAAGGTTAGCATGTTTATCTAGCAAACCATTCAACATAACTTGGACTATTTCACCATCTTTTATGCTTTCGTCAATGCATGCTAGATCATCACTTAAGGACTTAACCCTCAAGACAAATCCATGAGCACTTTCTCCCTCTCTTTGCCTACTAGAAAATATTTGCCTCCTTAGGCTCAATACCCTAGATGTGGACTTTGATTCAAAGAGTTTCTTCAAGGCATTCCATGCTCACTTGCACTTTGACACCTACCAACTTCCTTGAGAAGCTCATTGGTAACATTCATTTTAATGATATGAAGAGTGCTTTTGGCCTTCTTATCAAAATTTTGTTGCTCTTGAACAGTGGGTGGTCTCTCTTCAGTTCCTACAACTATGTCCATGAGTTCATTCAACTCAAGTAAGGATTCCATCCTCACTTTCCAAGTAGAGTAGTTTGATGAACTCAACCTATCATTAGTTTTTGTCATGATCCCACCATTGGAAGCCATGAATATAATGATTCTTCAACTTTTAGAATGTGTCCTAATGTACCTAACACCCACTTTCCTCTCAACAAATGATGGATAAGTAGATCTCAAAAGATCTAGGACCCTAAAACACTTCTATCTTGAACTTGGCTAGTTTCCAAGCATAGAAAAGAAGATTGAAACACATGCAATACTTTTCACATACTAAGAATGGATTACAAACTCAAACCAACCTGAAATCACTCTTGCTTAAGCTCTCAAAATTTCTAGCAAGTGACCAAATCAAGTTATGATGTGAAGAGTTACTTGGATTCTTAGAAAATACACAAGACTAGGCCGCCAAGAATACTTAGAATAGAACAAACTTGATCAACACACTAAGATATTGATTCAACCTGTAAAACCACATGTAAACCACACTTCTAAAAGTTTATAAACTCCAGCAAATGATAAATGCAAGCTTTAGAGGTGAATGAAAGAGCACACTTAGTGAATCACAAGACTAGCTTCACTAGCTTGTCAAATCTTGGTGTTTAGATGTAGATCTAAGATCACTTCACATGAGAATGTTCCTCAACCTGTTAAGAACCTGAAAACACATTTGCATAATGGTTAAAAGCTTCCAGCAAATGCTCCAATCAAATTACATAAGAAGAGCTACTTACATACTCAACAAAGTACACCAAAATTTATGCAAAAGATTGTTGACAATCTGTTCACCCAAAAGGGGATCTTTCATCCAAGTGGGAGCTATGCTCAGCCTTTTGGAGAATTACGAAATCACTCAAAGAGTATTTGTCATCCACTTAAGGAGAAGGTTCATTGTTCATCCACAAAAGTGGAGATTGTCAACAATAAATTGAACAGAACATTGTTAGTATTGAATATGCACAAGCCTCACAATCAACAAATGATTAGGTGTTATGATTTGATCCAAAATAGCTTTTTCTCAGCCTCTGATCTTCAATAGACCTGAAATATGCCTTTGATTCACAAGTTCAACTCAACAAACAAAGGCTAGTAAGATTTGATCAACAATGCAATGCATAATCATGCTAGAACTTGATCAAACATCCAAATATCACCATAAATGGAAATCATTATAAATAGAGGCCATCCAGCTCTGATACCATGTTAGAAATCCATAAATCATAATATGGATGGACAGACTAGGATTCAAGCCCAGGACCTCCCTCATACCGGATGGGATGCTCTACCACTGAGCTATCCACCCTGTTTGATAGTTCTCTCTAGAACGTGGATTGATATTCCAACACCCCCCCTCAAGCCACACTTGGTTGGGGTCCTAGCTGTCACCTGTCCCACAACTTGGGCCACCTAACCATGGATTTGACACCATGATTTGCTAGGTCTAACTTGGCTCTAATACCATGTGAAAAAAGTGGATCTTGAATGGATCTAGATCCCAAATGTTCTGGCTAAGATCTTTGCACAACAAGCTACAAAAGCTAGAAATGGCAAAGCATCCTAATGCTACCTTTGATACACATGAACTTGACAAAGAATTCAAGAGACAAAAGAAACTTATGAAAGATACTGATGGCAACCAAAAATAGCAGCAAACAGGCCGTGGAACAGTAGCCTGATAGCACCTAAGATCATACACAAGAGCTTGAAGACAATACGCAAAGCAATGCTCACAATGGAGGAAGAAACTGTGACAATGATCTATTGATCTCTCTCAACGATACAAAAAGTTTTTCCAACCTATTCTCCATGAATCAGCCTAATATAGGTGAGAGGGATGACTCTCTCTCCTCTCTCTAGAACTTAGGACCCAATTTTAGGGCACCAGTAGCCTAAAATAGCCAATTTTGGCCTATATGTCCAAATAACATGATTTTGGTGTCATTTCAAAGGTCCTGAAGTTTGGAACTTCTTCAATATCAAATATATACTAAAATAAAAGTATCTAGGTCTCTCTCACACGTGTGAAAGGTTAGATCCAAAACTATGTACAAAAATTGCCAATTTAGGCCTCAAACTAGCTAGGAAATGTTGACAATTTTCACAGGCATCATCTGCACTCTCTGAATTTAGATCTGCGCTCAGATTCATTGTTGCCATCATCCAATTTTCGATTTCCACTATTTTACATTTTTCAAGCTTTTTCACTATTTCCACCATTTTCGTCATTTTTTCCAACCTTTTCCTTGTTAATAGACCCTAACTACCATTGCTAACATGGCCTCTTCTTCATCCTCCGACGATACTGGCACCAAGTAGGTCATCACCCGCAAAGTGCCATCTGCCACTCAGATCTGGCCACTACCTTCTGACGCCTTGATTAGACCACGGCTTCAGACGACTGGACCTTTTCTTGAAGCAATGGGTTTTTACTCACTGCTTTTCAGTTGTGACATTAACATGGGTCTCGTCTTACATGCTTACGCCACTTGGGATGCACCAAAGTCACGTTTCCACATCCTGTACCAAGATGCCACGTACAAGGTATGGATTAACATAGATTCCATGGTCACCGTAGGCATAGTGTTCGGTGATCGCCAACCTATATCTCATCGTCAAGCCAAGGGCTTGATAAAACCTTTCGTAACACAGACTGCACCTGAGATTCCGATCTAGACTAACAATGGGTACTTGATAGAGGCTATCACGGACCCAGTAATCCAGGCGGCTGTACATTTATTGAACAACTTTCTGGTTGTTTCAACATTTCACAAGGATCGCATTCAATCCAAGCTACTCAGTCAAATTGTGGAGTCCTTCTTGAGATTTCCTAGCCCCACAATAGTGTTATATGATTGGCATACTTTCCTCATCCATGAACTAGCAATCTCCATCAAACATATCAACTGTGACTGTATCACAGTAGGCCCCCTGTTGTGTAACTTTGCCTATGCGTTTCTCAAGGCGAGAGTGCGCGGGTTCCACCGCTCAAGCATTTTATCCGCCATCGTGCCTCATACTAACATGTATGCTCCATTGTTGGAGGTATTCCCAACATAGAGCAAATAAGGGACTTAAGCCAATAAATGTGTTGCGAGGGCATGGCTTCCTGCACGTATAAGTCCATGGTCCAATGAGCACACAAGCAAATTGTAAATAAGAAATAATAGACATGGGCCTTATGTAATTAAAATAAAACTTGAGGCCCAAAGTCATTTCAAACTTAGAAGTTTACTTTTTAGATTTGGGTCCAACTTTGGACTCACATAAATCTTGTGAGTACTAATGTACTTTTTATGAACCCTTCGATCAAGTTGGGTCCAAGATGAATGGTTAGGATCATTGTGAATATTAGCCAATAGGATTTGGGACAAGGGCCTTTCCCATTTTATAAAAAGACACCATTTGTACTATATTTGCATGCCTAATTGAGAGGAGGAGACTCTACCATTTTGGGAGCTCAAGCATCCTCATTTGCTAATCACTCTTGCTTATGCTATTGTTGTGGATTGTTTGTTAATTCCATTTTCCATGCTTTTTGGTTATGCTAATTAAGGTTTCTCCATAAGCAATGATATTGAGCATTTGAGCTAACCTCCATCTCATCTCTCTCACTCTCTCTCACCCTCTTCCCCTCTCTTCTTCTTCTCTTCTTCTCTTCTCTTTCACCCTCAACCATGATGAATGCTAGTGTAGTGGAGTAGAGTTAACGGTGGGTAGTGTTAGTGGTGAGTAGAGTTAAGGGAGAAAGTAGAGAACTATCTAAAAGTAGCATCTATTCATAGTTAGGCACCTAACCAGTGTTCTAACCCTTGTTGACAGACGGGAGGGCTATAATACACAAGATCATCGACCCTACATCCATCTACCGCATCCACCTCCGCACACCATGTAGTCACTGACACGACGGCCAACAAGAGAATGCGTGGCACTGTCCCCTCTTCTTCGTCTCCTCCTACTACCAGATGTCGCACCACCACCACCACCAGTTCTATTTCCACCACTACCACAGCTTCTTCTGTTCAACCTTCTATTGCTACTTCTATTTTTGTTCCTCTTCCAACCATACAAATCGCCTCTGTAGTTGTTTCTTCTCCTACAACCCCTTCCATCACCATTGTCATCCATTCCTCTTATTTCCACAACCATCCCTCTTCAATTCAATCACGCCGATTGACAACTCTCTCCCGACACCCTAGCATGGATGCAGGTCATCAATTTTACACCGCCGTGCCAGGGTACATTACCACCTTCTTCTTTCTTTGTCCTCTACACCACTCTCCAGTTCCCCTCTGTTCCTCCCATTCTTTCGTTTGGACAAACTACTCCTATCTCTATCACCGTTGATGCTTTCCTCACACCCCCCACCTACATTTTGGAGGGAAAAAGAGCCAGATTTTTCATCAGATTTTGTTTTCTCCAAAACTAGTGAGAGATAACTCTCGCATAACTGGCAGCAGCTCCAGGGTACTTTTCCAGACCTACATAGAAGCCTGCGAGAGTAATTCCAAGCAGATTGCAAAAATTAGAGAAAAAATCATAAAAAAATCAAAAAATCCTTGTAAAAATCCAAAAAAATACAAATCTTCACCAGAACTCTCGCAGAGCCCTCTAAAGTTCCATCTCAGTGAGACCAGGACACAGAGAAGCTTGCAAGAGTTAGTTCACTGTCTAAGTGCCTGTGTGAGAGTTCCCAGTGAAAAATGAGAAAATATCAGAGAACCCTCACTGACACTAAAATTTTTAGTTCTAGTGGGAAAGAACCCTCGCAGAGAATTTTGAAGTTCCATCTCAGTGAGACCAGGACACAAAAGAGTCTGCAAGAGTTAGTTTGATTCTAGTGAGCCATAAAACTGGTTTAAGTGCTAAAAAAATCACTAAAAAGTGAAGATCCAGCAGATCCTTTCAGAGAGAACTCTCGCAGACCATCTCAATCGATCCAAAATGTCAATTTCCATTAGTGAAGAAGCCAACGAGAGTTAGTACTGAGTATTGGTAAAGATCAAGCCAAATTAGTGGTTTTGAACCCTCGCACACAGTGAAATTTTCACTTTTTGCGAGAGTTAACTCTTGTAGAGATTTTGAGAGTCAGATCCAGGCCAAATTCATTTCTTGTGATCCTTGCGAGAGTAACTTCCCAGTAATATGAGAGATATCAAGGTTTCTTGTCTCCAAAACAGCTAAAGAACCCTCGCACGACCAACCCTCGCACTAGAGAACCTCACAGACTACATCAGTGGAAAGATCTACACCATATATTTTCACTTCCGGCCAATCAAAATGATCAGATCCTTAAGATCCAAGGTACATTCCACTGTACAAGCAAGAGCCAACTATTTTTTATCCCATCATCAGATGAATATGAGATCTAGACGATCAGTAGCAAGAAGAACAACAAATCAAGCACCACACCTTCCCATATTAGCAGTTGCGCAACAAGAGGCAAAACCGGAACCAGTGCCAATGGATCCAATGGGTCAACCCATACCTCTCACTCCCTTGCAAGTAGTACGGAGGGCACCTCGGATAGAGATATCAAAATACGACGGATCATCAGATCCTATCCGCTTCCTTCAGATCTACGAGAAAGCTTGTGAAATCTACGACAAACGGACACCTGCAGAGAAGTTGATGCTATTTTCCATGTCACTAGTAGTGGTGGCTCAAGATTGGTTTTTCAATCTGTCAGAGGAAGAAAAATCCACTTGGGAAGTAGTTAAAGCGGCTCTCATCACGCGCTTTAAACCAAGGAAGTTCCTAGAAGACCCGTTTCTCCTGCTGAGCAAGGTCAAGATGGAAAAAAGAGAAAGGGTTAGGGACTATATTGAGCGGGTCAAACATCTACGATCTGACTGCAGTGCAGTCCTAACTCTCGATTATGAGGTGATCATGTGGTTCCTTGCGGAGTTACCACGTAGCATCAGGAGAGAACTTAAACGACGGGAGCAATACACTACTCTGTAAGAAGCTATGGAGGATGCCATCAAGGAAGAGGATGAGGGATCAGACGATGAATATCCATCAATCCATACTCCTCCTCCCTTGATAGCATCATCATCATCAACTGCTTCCACTCTATCCACAGAACTGTTGATGAAACAAATGACAAAAATACACAAACAACAGATGGAGCAGCTTACGGCACAGTTTGATCAGAAACTGAAGGCCTTACAAGGAGCTGTAGCAACAATGCCAAACCTACCGGAAGAAAACCAGCTACAATATCCACGACGCTAAAATCCAGAGATGCCAGTACCACCTCAGCCTGAGCAGCAGCAGTGGTATGGACCGAATAAATCATATATGGATGCTGCCATAAATGAATATATTGTGGCCTATGCAACTCAAACTCAACGTCAAGGCGGAAGAAATTACGGCTGCTACGGATGTGGCGAAGGACACAGAATTGCTGAATGTCCTTACAAGGGACAATGTATGTCCTTCTGTCGAGAATGTGGTTATGGACACTGCTACAAGAATTGTCCATTGAGACCTTGGACTAGCGCGCCATTGAATTTCATTGCAATACAACGAGCAACAGTTCCAATAGGGATGCCACCGGAAAGGCAACATTTCCATGCCCCTGTGTTAGCCATTATGCGAGCATAGAAGAGGAAGGAAGTGGCTCCCTCACCACATCGGTCACTAATGACCAACCCTCAACTTCAGTGCCATATCCGAATGTGAGGGAAGAAAGGAGACAATACCAGAAGATACAACACTGGGTATAGAGAGCACAAGCGGAGGAAAAAGAGCAAGAAAGGGACAACCCTATGGAACCTCCTATTGATGACGACCAGGAACCACGAATGGGCTCACCATTGCGCATAGACCAGAATGATCGATTGCATCATCATGAACCACCTTTGCACATGGTGGAGCCCGAGGAACTGCACACCAAAAGGCTCACAAGCCTACTGGCAAGCCGTGTTAGTTTAACCCTCAAAAAATTACTGCGGATTGCACCACAAGCTAAATGCCTTTTGGCTGAATGGGCCAAAACGGATGCGGAGCCAGTAGCGCCTGAGCGAGCCCATATATCGTATGGGCTACGAAGAGACTAGTAATGTCCTCCACATTGGGACAGCATGGGAGAGTGAGGAACACAACATCACCCTGCCAATCAAACACAAGAGATTCGAGGACGAGGCAGCAGTAGTAGATGGAGGATCAGATGTCAACTTGATATCCACTACTTTGTACCAAAAGGGGGTTTACAGGGATTGAAGCCAGCAAGATTTGCCATCAAACTAACGGATCAATCTTGTGTAAAACCGAAGGGTGTGGTTGTCACATCCTTGTAAAAATAACAGCCATGCAGTTTGTGATCACCTTTGTAGTAATGGATATACCTGAATCTCCATCTGCATATTGTGTTTTACTGGAAAGACCATGGTTGAAGACTGCGCAAGTAGTACACAACTGGGGTACGGGAAGACTCACCTTTGAGAACAAAGAGCAGGCTGTAAAGGTCGATCCAACCACATGGGCGATGAACCCACTTGCACCCAAGGCTGATGACAGATCATCCACGACAGATTACATGATAGATCGCCCAAGGCAAGCCAAGGGTGGTCACTATGATTCAGAGATGGATGTCATGAGATAGACGAATGCATTAGCAACGATTGACTGCCAAGCATGTCAATACGAAGCAGATCCTGAACCCAGCACATCTTCACCCAAGTGTCACACCATGGACACACCAATTACATTTGGAGTTAATATGATAAACATAGCATGGCTGTCAGCAGAATCTATTGAGAACCCAGTGGACGATGATTTAGTCCCTTAGAAACATGCTCTAACTTACAACAAGGAGACTGAACTGACTGATGAGCAGGTCCTACAGCACGTGGACCCAGATCGTTACGGAATTAAGAAAGTACCAACTCAACCGTCGCAAAAATCTGCTATGACAAAGGTTTCAAGGATGGATTCACCAAGGGCACTTGCAAACAAGAAGAACCAGTTGAAGCAACGCTACAACCAGGTGATCCGATGGAGTGATCTACTTGAAGAAGCTATAGCTATAGTGGATGTTGATATTTACAACCACGAGGCGAATGTCACACCAGTTTTGAAGAAAGACAACAAGGACAAATCCACCATTTATGACAAAAAGAGACAAAAAGAAGGTGTTGGATTTCTTGAAGTCAATCAAGATGAACTCTGATACAATGTCATCCTCTTCTCAGATAAATCAAAAGATGACCATTCGGGCTAAGATCAATATGCTGAAGGAGGAATCTCGACGAGCACCAGTTCACGAGATGCCTGAGACCTTCAAGAATTATACCTTGGATGACGTGGTAATTATGATACTGCAAGCCCAGCGAGAACCTAATCAAAGTCAGGCACTAGCGGAACAAGTCTTTGAAGGACCTGCGCGAACACAATCCAGAACCTTGCCGAGCCAAGTGAAGAAGAAAAGATCATATACATGGGAGGGCAGTTCACGCCCACACAAGTCAAAAGACTACAATCATTGTTGGTGGAGAAGAATGATTGTTTTGCCTGGAATTACAGTGATCTGAAGGGCATTCCACCAACAGTACTCCAACACACCATACCCTTGGTGGATGGAGCAGTCCCCAAGGTGAGTCGTTACTACCCCTGCATCCCGAACTACACATGCTAAATGTAGTTACCAAAAAGGATCATTTGTCTTTAACCTTTACGAAAAGTGTCCTGGACAGAGTAGCTGGCACCGAAGCCTACATTTTTTTGGATGGCTTAAGCTGTTACAACCAAATGAAGACAACACCCCAAGACCAGCGTAAGATAGCATTCGTCACGAAATGGAGAACCTATGGCTATAAGGTGATGCCATTCAGACTTTGCAATGCCCCAAGCACTTTCTAACAAGTCATGCAGACGACATTCAAAGAGTATTTGCAGAAATGTCTGAAAATTTTCTTGGACGATCTGTGCATGCATGGACCAAACTTTGAACACTTATCCAATCTGGAGAAGGTGCTACAAAAATGTTGCAAATTCTAGATGTCCTTGAATCTAGAAAAATGTCAATTTTGGGTTACACATGGCCTGATTATCAACCATATAGTGTCTAGACACGGGATTGCCACAGACCTATTAAAAATCAGGATCATTGTTGATCTACCACCACTAGGAACGATCCGGGAGGTCTACATTTTTATGGGTCATGCTAACTATTACAGAATTTTCATTCTAGATTTTGCGAAGTTAGCACGACCAATTTACAAGATCACAATGGATCCACATTGGAACGAGGAAGCCCTAAAGGCTTTCCAAAAACTTAAGGATGCATTGGTTTCAGCACCTATCCTACGTCCGCCCAATTGGTCCATTGAGTTTCATCTGCATACAGATGCATCAAAGTATGCAGTTGGAGTAGTTTTAACCCAGCTAGGAGAACACAAAAAGGATTTTTCGATTCGATTTGCAAGCCGACAACTCAGTGATACAGAAATGAATTATTCAACCATAGAGAGGGAAGCATCGATGATGATATATGCGGTTAATAAGTTTCGGCACTACCTAATGGCTACTTCTGTTGTTAGAGTTTGATTTTTGGATAGTAGTTTGCAAGGGAAAACAACACTACATGACAGATCATGTGTCGCATATCAAAGGGAAGGAGGTTGCACTCCAACCCGACCATGAGCTGGCCGATGCTGTCTTATTTTATGTAGACACCATACCGGAATGGGCTGCCGACATGGTTGAATATCTAATGAGGGGCCAACCAGACAAATCACTACCAAAGGTGGATCAGCGGAGATTAGTCTTGAAAGCTAGACCTTATCAGCTGATTGCTGGCCAATTGTACTGAAGAGGACCAGATGGGATTTTTCGGTGGTGTATTCTTCCTCATGAGGCCACCCAGATCCTTTCACTTTCACATGAAGGCATGGATGGAGGGCATTTTGCATCCGACATTACAGTTTGCAAGATCTTACAATCAGGATGCTGGTGGCCAACGATTCATAAGGATATGAAAGAATACCTAATAAAATGCAATGTGTGCCAAAGGGCAAGGAGACCGACGAGATTGAATTATGACCTTCTGCACCCGGTCTTAGCCCAAGCACCATTTGAAAAGTGGGGATTGGATTACATTGGTCCAATTCACCCTACACCAAGAAGTACCCAAGCTTGATACATAATCGTGGCCACTGACTACCTCACCAAGTGGGTCGAAGCCAAGGCAATAAGAGTAGCTGATGCTAGGACCACTGCCAAATTTCTCCATGAAAATATCATTGTGCGCTTTGGGTGCCCAGTGAAGATAGTAAGCAATCACGGGAGTCATTTCATCAATGAGACCATCAAGGTCCTGTTGGAGGAATTCTTTGTGATTCATAAAACCAGTACGCCTTATTATCCTCGTGGTAATGGGCAAGCAGGATCATCCAATAAGATCCTGTGTAGCATGCTCCAAAAAACAGTTGAAGCTAGCAGATTGGATTGGGAACACAAGTTGCATGCTGCTTTGTGGTCATTCAGGACAGCATATAAGGGAAGCATTGATCAAACGCCATTCCAATTGGTATATGGTCAGGATGCTGTAATAATGATTGCCACAACGCAACGTCTTGATGAATCCAGATCTCTACAATTACGCCACGAAGCTCTGCATAAGCTCTGTGAAACACGCTTACTAGTTGTGCATGCACTGGCAACTGAAAGGAAAGGACGCAAAACATGGCACGATCGCAGAGTACAAAAGAAAGATCTTCGTTCCAAAGATCTAGTCCTGATGTATAAAACCAAGGCGATCAAGGGGAAATTAAAGTTCACAAACAAAGGTCTTTATCGGATCAAAGAAATTCTTAATCATGGAGCCATGAATCTGGAGAAGCTAGATGGGACACCTTTCAATACACCCATCAACGGTAGCCGGTTACACAAGTACTGGCCACCGTAGTGAGACAAATTCAGGTTGGTGGTGGCATGTTACAAAAAGTTTTTTTGCTAGGCCATCACAACTAGATTCATGAATCAAGCCAGATCAAACTAGATCCATCAAAATTCAATCAAATCAAACGAGATCAGAGAAGATCCAACAAGATCCAAGAGATATCCAAATCCAGATAGGATTGAGAGGGAAGCAAATCATCAGATTACACCAATAAGGCCCCAAACTGTAGATCAGAGACCCCAATCTCAATATCCATGGCAAAATAAGGGCAAAATTCACCAAAACTGATGGATCTGCTACCAAGTATGCATCAGAACTTCCAAAGAGTTACCAACAGTCAGATCTAACATGGATGTTGCAGATTACTAGTTTTCAAAAGTTAAAAATAAGAGAATCTCAAGATCTCGTTAAAAAAACACTCTAAAAGAGCACTTTTCTCATGATGTTTGGAGATCCCCTAGGAGATAGCTCTTGAAACTTGGACAGTCATTAGATCTGAGATGCATCTATGAAAATCTCTGCGAGAGTTATTGATCAAAAAAACATCATTTTTTAGTGTGTGTATTTTCAGAACCTTCATAGAGCATCAAGATCATCAAACCAACCTTTGCAAGGGGCATAAATGGAATCAGAACAATGAAATTAGCCTGCCTACATGGTCTGATCTTGAAAATCCAACCACAGGAGCAAGTTGTGCGAGCATTCACTTCCTGCGAGGATTGAACCCTCACAGACTGCCTAAACCCTCGCAAAACCTTTGCAGGATAGCCAAATCACCTTCCGAACTCTCGCATACTTCTTTGAGGTCTTAGAAATTTGTGAAGAAGGTCCCTTCCAAAATTTGGGTGGCATTGAACAAGGGAAAGTGGATTTCACCTAATACGCACTCTAAATTCCGTTATATAAGGGTTGAATTCGAGTCATTTGTCACATTTCCTAGTGAAGCTCTGTTCAAATTTCAACCAAATTTTCCAAGTTCTCCGAATGCGACCAAACTTCATACAAGCCATCATCTACATACTCTAAATCCAGATCTTCACTCTGAACTATTGCTACTACCATCCAACCCTTGTTATCCATTGTTTCTAATTTTTTACCTTTTCCACCATTTTTTCTACTTTTTCGCACTTTAACTATCACGGCTAACATGGCCTCCTCATCTTATGACAACTCTGGCACCAAACAGGTGATCCAACGAGAAATACCATCAGCCACCTAGATTTGGCCCTTGCCTTCTGATGTCTTGACTAAATAAGTCTTTGAAATCTAAAGTTGAAAAGTTTAGAAAAGTAACTTGGTTGATCTTAACAAGAAGTTCAACGATCTGAAAGTTCGAATTTTAGAAGTTGTAGACAAGAGGCCGAAAGCTTCTTCTTCGAATTCAGGACTATGGTGTACAAAATGCGGTACATCTAGACATTCTAAAGAAGAAGGTATAGATGTGAGCATAAAGTATGTTGAAGATCCTTCTCAGGAAGTATTGTTTATATTTCAAGATGATGCATCTACTAATTATGTTCAAGGTTCTACAACACCATATCAACAAGGCAAACTCAAGTTTGCACCAAAGAGACATAACTCACCATAATTTGTTGGTCCTTCTAGTTCGAATAAACCTATTTCAGGAAATTGTTATAACTGTGGTGAACTTGGACATTTTTCACCAGAATGTCCTCAGCCACGAAAACCGATCGGATTTATAACTTTGTGCTCAAATTGCAAAGAACCAGACCACAAGTATCCGGATTGTCCACAACCATTAAAGCTGTGTCCAAAGTATCAGTATGTTGCTGCTACTGCTGATGCAAAATTGAAATCTTCAGTCGATGCTGTTGTGCAGAAGGTTGATGTCATCGAAGCCATAAAGTCGAAGATAGATGGCCATTCCTGGCCAAGTGATGTCGAGAAGTTATTTATAGTGACTACGAGGAGCAAAAGCTCCTCGAAACCTAACACGAAAGTACCCTCAAAGAAACAAAGGAAGTCCTCAAAAAAGAAATCTTCGAACAAAGCAATAACGAAAGAAGATCTTAAAGCTGATCCTGATTATGATCATGATGCAGCTAAGTTATTCTCAAAGGACAATCTGTGGAAGCAAAAGAAATTATTAATATTGAGTTACATATGTAGGGATGTAAATCTTTCGTAGTAGTAGCCCTTTCGCCTATCAACAAGGGTTAGAACGCTGGATAGGTGCCTAACTATGTAAAGATGCAACTTCTAGATACTTTGCTACTTCCTCCCTTAACTCTACTCACCACTAACACTACCCGCCATTAACTCTACACCACTAACTAACATTCCACATGATTTTAGAGAGAATGTGAAGGGAAGAGTAGAAGAGATAGAGAGGGGAAGAGAGAAAAGGAGTGAGGGTGGAGGTTAGCTCAAATGCTCCTTATGCTTGCTAATGGAGAAACATTCACTTTCACAACCAAAAACATGTAAACTAGAAGCAAATAGAAAGCACAATAAAAAAGCATTAGCAAGTAGTGAATATCAAATGAGGATGCTTCTCTCCAAAGTTTGGTAGAGTTTCCTCCTTCTCAATAAACATGAAAAATAGAGTAAAAATGGTGCCTTTTTATAAATGGGAAAGGTCCTTGCCCCAAATTCCTATTGGCTAATATGTACATTGATCCTATCCATTCATCTTGGACCCAACTCAATCCAAGGGTCCACAAAAGTACATTAGAAATCACAAGATTCATGTGAGTCCAAAATTGGACCCAACGTAAAAAAGTTTAATACTAAGTTCTAATCTTGACTTTGGGCCACAAGTTTTTTTTTAATTACAAAAAGGGCCCAAGTCTATATTTCTATTTACATTTAACTTGCATGCTCATTGGGCCATGGGCTTATACGTGAAGGAAGCCATGCCCTCGCAACACATTTATTCAGCCACTTTATTTATTTGCTCTGTGTTGGAAATATCCCCAACATGACCCATGACCTGAAGTAGTGCCGGTCCCTCGGCACTTTGCGGTTCAGAATAAGGTTTTCTTGGTCCGCCTCTGGTGGATTAGGTAACTAGTTACGTCCTCCATAAAATTGATTCTGTCGATATTTTTCAAGTCCTTGTTAGTGTGAAGGGACTTGTGGACGTCGGTTATCCATCATTGGTCGACCCATGCTTGAAAGCAGCCCCCATCCAAGGATCGCCAAGGAGTGCGGCTCGGTAATACACATGGGCTATTGGTGGCTGATCTTCTACCTTGTTGGAGGCTAATGTTGTATTTGGGTCAAAGAATATTGGTGGGAAAAAATTGTCTCACTTGGTCTCGATTCCCATGAGATACTCCAAGTCCCGGGCGTATGTCGCTGCCGCACGGACGGTTGGATTAGGGCAGTTGAGATATTTCCTAGAAAACTGAGAGAGCCCTTCGGGCATCTACATCCGTATTCACTCGTACTCTGATGAAATTCTCGACCAATTACAATTGTTGAGGGTGATTTTGTCCAGAGGGGTGCTGCATTCCGCCCATTTGAATCGTTGTGTGCATGGCAGAAAATGTGCGTTTACCCTTAGTTGTTGTGAACTAGTCACGTACGCCCTGATGGCCATAGGGTCGCGTTCAAACAACTGCTGACACCACTTTGGTTGTGGTTGGAGGGCGAGGAGTGCTTGCAGCTCGTTTCCTTTGATGGTCTGGGTTGTGAATGAGATCTGCCAGCCACCTCTTGAAGACTCATGGAGATATTTAGATAAGAACTCCTTGATTTTCTCCTCCACGAACTTTGGGTGTGCACAACTAGCAAAAATGGATTGCAAGCCTTGAGATGTGGAGGCTTGACCCTCCCCTTGGCTTTGATTTGGACTCGTGTCCTGGCTCTAATCTTGGCCTTGTGTATCCGCTCCTATATCAGGGGGCCCTTGATCTTGTGCACCTGATTCCTAATCTTGACCGCTTGCCCCTGTTGCTTGTGTCTCTTTGTCCTGTGGCTGGAGCTTGTCTGTGCAACGTCAAAGATAGGTGGAGGTGGGATTGCCACTAGGGCTAACTGAGGTCTCTGCTCCATGAATCTTTGGCAAGCCTTGAGGGTTTGCTTTGCTTGGGTGAGCTCTTCATTTGCACTTGCCTTGTACTTGTCGAACTCCGCCTAGTAGTCGTTTAATGTCTGGCTATATACCTGCACCTGATGCCTGAAAGAATTCATCTCTGCTTGGGAGAGTGGCCTTGAATCAAGTGCGGGTTGGGCTAACCAGGCGAGTTTTTTTGCTTTGCAGTGCTTGCACCTCCACTTTTAGGCGTGTGTTTTCTGCTTTATATATATGGAGTTGCGCTTGGAGGGGCGCAAGCCGTTGGGATGCTTCAGATTAAAGCTCCTGCACCTTTGTGGAAGCATCCGTAAGATCTTTGGAGAGGCTCTGGATATATTGATTGAGGTCGTCCTCCTTTTGTTGCAGCTTCGTGATCTCCCGGTGCCCATCTTGCTCGTGTTGTTGAGCTATTATCAGCTCTTGCTGCAGCTTTGTGATTTTTGCTCGCAACTGGGTGTTGTTTGTTGCCAGATGCAGTACCCGGCTGTCCAATGAGGCTCTGGCTGCTACCGCATCCTGGTAGGCCATCATGATGTCCGAGGGAGCAGCCGATACGCTTGTGCTAACAGGGGCTTGTTGTGGCCCCAACGACCTATACCATATCTTCGTCGTCTTCGACCAGATTCTCCGGTGATCGCATGCCATCAGGTGCGGTGGTGTCAACATAATCTGGCGATGGTATAAACACTGTCTGAACAAATGTGTCATTGGGCAACGCTAAAGCTAATTAATTGTACACTAATTATAGTATCACATTTGAAGCTTATATGAATCATATCAAACTGATTTCTAACATTTTCTTACAAAGGAGGTGGGTTTAATTTTGTTATGGGTTTGTAAGTAAGCAATCCATCACAAACTCAACTCCCTTTTATTCTGGTTTCTGGTTTTCTCACACAACTTTAGTGGCCTTCAAATCCGATTTTTGGTCTAGTCTTACCTTGGATTAATAAAGATAGACTAAAAATTCTGTTTTTTTTTGCATCAGTTTATTTGGCTATCCCCGGCAACAACACCAAAAATCGGTATATGTCGCAATATACTAACACGGAATTGCTATATTTATGTAGTATTTAGATCGTTCCCCAAGGAGATAGCACTTAAAAAGTTGTTTAGTGATTCAAACTTGACTTTTTTTTGAATGAAATGGAGTCGAATGAAAAGCTAGTTGTCAACAAACATTTTATAAGCAACCAGTATTGCTTGTATTGTGGTGTGTGTTGATAAATAAATTTCAAACAACAACTTTTCTCTATCAAACTGAATGAAAAGCGTTCTGCAAATGAAATGTTATCAAAGTAGCTCGAATGAATTACACTCTGACTGAGGATCTGTGTTATGTTCGATGCAGACGCGTACGAACAAACAAAAAGTTAATCTTATTCTTGAACTATGTGTTCTAGACAGAAGTCCTCAACAACTAAAGTCCAGTCATGGTTAAAGAGCTCAAATAGTTCGCGAATATGTTTGAAACAATTATCTTCATTACTAACATGAATACAGATCCATAACTCAGTTCCTTAGGCAAGGACTATCACTTCACAAACATACATACTTTTCTTATCATCAACTATGGAAAATTGCACCAAGGGATATTTCACTCGAATGTCGAACACAAAGTAGTCGCACAGATGGGTAAACTAGTTTTAAGACAGTTCTCTATTTCAACTTCACGGAAACATAACAAATGACTGTAATGAAATATTGTAATGTCTGACCAAAAACTGATTTAAGAAATGCATACGAGATTGTTAGTAGACCCAAAGTCACTCACACTCAGCAATGTAGGAAATAGAAATCAGAAAGGACAACCTTCTTCTCTCTATTCACTTCTTCAATCTCCAACTTACAATAACTCTCTCAAAACTCTTACCTAAAGTTTTAGAGTGCTTCTTGGTTTTAGAATTTTGGACCATTTAACTTGGTGAAAAAGTGAAAAAAGTAATTTAGACAAAAAAATCAAAGCATCGTTCGTACATAGTAGCAAATTTCTTTTAAGAAAAATGACTCAACCATTCCAAATAGGACAATGTTGTCTACGTCTGAACACAAAAATCATGAGAACTGAAGATCGTATTTAAACACTATTCTAACCATCTTACCATTTCAATCTATAAAATAGAAAGCAAGTCACTACGTTCTTTGGTCAAATTTTTTGATTAAAGTAGTTTTTGAGAGTCTATTTATGCACTTTACATTAAATTAACAAGTAATAGTGTTTTGAATAAAGCAAACAAATGGGGAGGAGTTACAAACTACACCTTATGAAAATTTAATATGAAAAATAGTTTAATGTTATGGGACATTGTTAAATAAGAAGAAATGAGACTCCAGATTGAAGAAGATTAGAGGGCATTTGATATATGAAGTTGGATAGCTAAGACATTTATCAAGTTGTTAACCTCTCTTGAGATAATTCACCCTCACAACTTTTTTTTGCTAATGTAGAAATTATCAATTGATAGCGACTTTTTGACTACAAAAACCATCAACTAATCTAAGAAATCTGGTAGATGATTTACCAATGTAATTAGGAGACAATTTTGCCTATAGCAATGTGATTAGAAGACAATTTTGCCTATATGATCTATTAGATTGTGAAAGTGTAGAAAACAAAGATCTATAAAGAAATCTCTCCATGCAAAAGTTGTGTAAGTTTGTAGGCAAATTTAAAAAAAAAATTGATGTGATTTTGTAGTCAAGATTCAAGCAAAAGAAAATTTAATTTGATTGGCCTGGAGGCAACGACACTCTTTTTATTTTTCTTCAATGTGAGTGCAACGTACAGATTACAAGGCTGTAGTTCAGACTATTAGAAAGATAATTCATGTAACTGTAATAAGGAGACTTCAAGGTTGCAGTTCTAAGAAAAACATATTTTATTCCTACAATATTATTGGTACTAAATTTATCCTTCAATTATAGCCATGCATATGTTAAATCATTGTTTTCAAAAGTTATATTGCATTAATAAATTTGGTACATAATCTCGGTGAAGAATGTCAAAATAAAATTTTGTTGTTACAATTGATATTTAAAAAAAAACATAAAAAATTACAACATTAAAAGAGTTTAAATTTAGGCATTGCAAAATAAAAAACATATGCATTACAAAAAAAAAATCGATTTGTTTCTCCAAAATATGAATTTTTTTTTAAAATGGGCCAAAATCCTAAAAAATAACAATTTTTAATTTTGTCAAAAGAATATTTGTTGTGTATATTTTTGCAAATTTACAAAAATTTAACCTAAAAATATGTATTTTAAGCTCCAAAAAAAAAAATAAGTCATGCTAAGAATATATTTATTTTTCAATCAAAATCACTCAAATAAAAAATGCAAATTATGTAAAGAAAAAACTGGCTTTTTAGTAATTGAAATCAAATTTGAAAATCTATATTCTATGTTGGTTGACAAAAATTAACAGAAATTCAAAAACAAATTAAAAAAAAACCTTTTGGTACTGCTTCCAATGTTTAAAATCAAACAAAACACTTTAACAAAATTATTAAAAAAGTTTTTTTTTTCAAAAAGCTAAAAGATATAAATGCCTTTTATTATTATCTCATGAGATTATTGAGAGTATTTATTAATTTGCTATTCTTTTATTTTTTCATCTGTTAATTTTTAATTTTTGATTTTTTTAAAGATTTTGATTCTTTATTGTGTTATTCTAGATTTTTATTTTTACAATTTCAAAATATATATGGTTTAGAATTTTAAATTTTTTTACTTTGAAATAAATTATTATTTTTTAAATTTCACAAAGCTTTTAAATTTTTACTTGGATTTTTAATGTGTGTGTGTGTGTGTGTGTGTGTGTGTGTGTGTGTATTTTCAATTTTTTATATTATTTTTAGTTTTTTATTTCAATTTTTTGAGGCCATATGTCAACGGAAACCTACCATCTGGCAATGGACATCTACCACATGGCATTGGACCATATGGCAACGATCAACGGAAACTTACCACATGGAGCATATGGCAAAGAACATTTGCATTAGACTTTCATGCTGAGCATGGCAACACTATGTTTGGCATAATTTTGTTTGCTAGGTTATGCTAGACAAAGCCTTTTTCTGACAACCTGTATGGACAATCTTATGCCAAGCATAGGGAAGGCATGCTCGAAGCTACGTTTAGGAGTACAATCTGCTTAGACAACCCTACAATGTACACCCGTAGAATCTTTCAAACATTTTAAGACATAAGGACATCCACCTTCTTAAAATCTCAAGAAGATCCTTTAAGATTCAAATATATTTTGCCTTGTCTTGAGCACTAAAAATATTCTCACGAGCAATTTGAAACATTTCTTGCAACTCATGTTGGAAAGCCGACACCTAGTGAATTTTAATAGATTTAGTCTCCTTGGTAACATGAGATCTAGGTTGAAAACTCTAAATGAGCATAAATGGATCATAGCCTATAATAGAGTATTTTCTACTATGATAAGCAAACTCCATCAAAGGAAAGTATTCATCCTAATGAGATTGTCTATGAGATACATATGTCCTCAATAAATTCTTAGGAGTTAAAATAATTAGATGTTTACAAAACACTGATTCAATATCTCATTATTCCTAAGAATCATTGCATTTTCTTACAATTTTCCAACAATGACCAAGTGTGATTCGTCGTCAATCATGTCTCCTAAGAATTTGAATCATAATCCATTAATCATACTCATAATTATTACAGAATACTGGAGTGAATGGTAAGAACTCATAACCTAAGAAAGTGTAAGAATCACTTTCTAAAGTCACTTTCTCTAAGAAAGTTTTGGACTTCAGGAGCATTTCTTATTTTTGGATTTGTATCAAGAAACATGAGTCCTCTAGAGGGAACCACATACGACTTGTCTCTTTCTTGAGCTTTACACCGGCTAAATTTCTTGAGGAAGGGCTTTACTTCCCTTTGGACAACTCCCCTCAAGAAGCCTGAAGTTCATATATAAAACTACCACCTCTCTCGCAAAAGTCAAACCAAGGAAATAGATAGATGCATAGAAATTATTTGAAGCCATTAATGTTTTGACAAAGAGATAGAGATGGAGATGTTTTAAAATCTAGACCTAAATAATTATTGTTTCGTCATGGTATGTTTAATACATTTTACATGTTGAACTGGTCTAATAATTAATTTATGTCATAAAAATCTCCAGTGCTCGGGAAATCTCTTTTGAGTTATCCTCAAAAAAACCTACATTTTATAAAACTTCTCAGTTTTTTGAAAACTTTTACTTATAAAAAAGTATATATCCCTATATTTAAAATAGTCAAACATTTTATGATGCCAAATTTTGAGAACACTTGCAAAGCACTACAATATCCTCTCTCATCACATGTCTATTTCACTTATTGGCAGTAAACAATTTAGTTTTGTTTTATTATATAAGTAGTAGAGATTTCAACACCAATTATATTGTGGGACAAAACAAGGACGTACATGGGGCAAAGGGGGGCTGACTCCTTAGGCAAGCGAGCCCAACCCCACTGTCAATAATATGAGAAGCTTATGCCAAAACAGAACAAAGGAAGATTTGAGAGTTGAGAGCCGATTGCTAAACCCATTTCTGGAAATAGCACCATGGCCTCCTCTCTCCATCGCCCGATCCCACACCCCCCTCCTCATCTCATTTTTGTTTCATACCCTGCGCAAGGCCACATCATCCCCTTATTCAACTACGCCAAATTGCTGGCTTCCAAAGGTGTGGCAGTCACCTTTGTCTGTGTTCAGCATCGCATCTCCAAATTGCAGCATGATCATGCATCTGCTGCGGATCTGATTAATCCTCTCATTCGTCTTGTGGGCTTGCCGGAAAGGGTGCCGGTTGGGGAGCTGGACGTCGATCAGGGCACTGGTACCGAGCCTTGGTTGAGGGAAGTGGCAACTGCGATGAAGAACGACTTTGTGCAGCTGTTACATGATGGATTAAGAGCTGTAGCTGCAGCAGACGTAGGCTCGGGAGAGTTGCTAGGAGCTCCAATCTCCATTGTTTATGATGCATTCCTGTGGTGGACGCTCGATGTGGCAGTCAGTATGAAAATTAATCACTATACATTCTTCATTTTCTCTGCTTATGCACTCTCAATCATTCTTCATATTCCGCTTTTGATCTCCCAGGGGTACGTTCCTGTGAGGTTGTCTGCTGAGCCTAGGCTTATAACTCTGCCGGGGCATGCGCCGGCTTGGGATAGGGAGCTACTTTATTTTGTCACTGATTCTACCCCTCAGGATTCTGCGCAGTGGCTTATAGATTTCGCAGTAAAATTAAATGAAACCCCAACCATACTTATCAATACTTGTTATGAGCTGGAGGCAAATACAATCGATTATCTGCAAAAGCATGAGAGTATTCATCAAACGAAGATCAATGTTCAGCCTGTGGGTCCTGTGCTTCCGCTAAAACTATTAGATGAGAATAATTTAGATCTCAAGCTGCATAGCGACAGTAGAAAAGAAGAAGAGAAAGAATGCTTGAGATGGCTCGACTCTCGATCTCCAGCATCCGTTTTATACGTGTCCTTTGGTAGCATTTTCATTCCTTCTCTTGAGAACATAAGCGAGCTCGCTCTAGGGCTAGAGGCCAGTTCTCATGCTTTTCTTTGGGTGTTGAGACCGCCCTCATGTGTCGCCTCCGGAGATCAGAGTTCTTCTCTCTCAACATTTCTTCCAGAAGGCTTTGAGTCTCGCACAAAGGACAGAGGCTTTATCATTTCTCCCTGGGCTCCCCAGCTATCGATTCTTTCCCATCCTGCCACAGGCGGCTTTCTTACCCATTGTGGGTGGAACTCGACTATCGAGAGCATATATATGGGTGTTCCGTTTATTGCCTACCCTCAATTCGCAGAACAGAACTTGAACTGCAGGATAATAGTTGATCAGTTGAAAGTTGCTATACAACTTAAAAATCGCGAAAATGAGAATCTACACAAAGAAGACGTAGAGGAAGCCGTAAGGATTCTGATGGAAGGAGAACAAGGGAAGGCAATGAAGAACAACGTAAGACAGCTGAGAGACATAACAAGGAGTTCTTTGAAGGAAGGCGGATCTTCCTACACAAACCTTCAGGCATTTGTGCAAGAGCTTTTCCAATTCAGTGCAGCAGGTTAATTCTACAGATGATGAAGCTGATACTAATAATAAGCATAGTAATGTGGAGACTAGCTTTCCATGAGCAGCTTCTGAGTGACCTGAGTATTCAGCTCACTAGGAGCAGTAGTAAGCAATGTTGTTAATGCTATTCTGCCTCGTTGATGTATTTGCAAAGGGCGGTCCAAGACGTTACTACTACTCTCATAGAATCCCGCTGCACTCTTTAGATTCCTCGAGTGGCAAAGCAGTGTATATTTAGTAGATGCTACTACCACTCTCATAGAATCCTGCTGCACTCTTTAGATTCCTCCAGTGGCAAAGCAGTATATATTTAGTAGATGCTACTACTACTCTCATAGAATCCTGCTGCATTCTTTAGATTCCTCCAGTGGCAAAGCAGTATATATTTAGTAGATGCTACTACTACTCTCATAGAATCCTGCTGCACTCTCATAGATGCTACTACTACTCCTCTCATAGAATCCTGCTGCACTCTTTAGATTCCTCGAGTGGCAAAGGAGTATATATTTAGTAGTAACTTTTTGGCCCTATCTTAAAAGTAGGGTTCTTTGTAATGACAAAATCATGTATGTGCTCACCTTGTGTGTTTTCTTTTTTCAATTTCTATGCATCCTTTCTGTTTCGGAATTCCACTTTGTATCCATGCATGGTCTCCTCGGTCAATGGAGGTCTATGCATGTTTGGCTCTCGAAATGGTTGTGTGATTTCTTGAATGAATTCCTCACTGGGTTCGTGGTTAGTTTAAATGGCATTCATGATGGGTTTTCAAAGGTTGGGATGTTGAATATATGTGTTCTTGCTAGTTGCATGTCTAGGGGAACGACAACTCGTGAAAACTTTCAAGAAAATGACTATGCGGTAGGTGTGACAACAATATGCTATGCTTTCATTACATTACGGTTGAAAAGAGTGTTTTTTACTTCATTGCTAAATATATGGTTTTTATAAATAGCAAGTAACAAATCATGCTAGTATTAAGTAATGACTTTTTTTTATAGCAAAAGTGTAATCAACAATGATTCCATGCCTAAGGTGGTTCAAGGAGTTGTAAACATTTTGGTTCATTGTCATTATGACTCATCAGAGTGCTTGGTACTAGGTTTCTCTCTGTCTTTCTACTTGGATGAGGAATGCCTTATAACTCTGAGATACATTTTGCACAAAAATATGACTTTTTGTATTTGAATCCAGTTGACATACTTAGTGATGATTGTATGACTTGATTTAACTACTAAAGACACAAGATTGTTGGAAATTAAGTCCACAGTTTACTCCTTGGTGATAATTTCTATTTCAAGATTCAACCTGCAATTTTATTATTATTGATCTAGGGTTAGATGCAACCTACTTTGGTTCTATGTCTGCTCATCTAATACCTGTAGGAATCACATAACTCAAACAGTCGAACTAATCGAAGAACGACTACATCAAGCTTCCGGCTGATCTTCATCCATGGATCAAAGACTAAAGGGTAACCAATCATATTCTCCTCTTCACATTCGAATGTTAAGACAAGTTATTTGAAGGACATTGAAGACCTGGGCATCTTCAACTACTTCAATAAATCCCCAATTTGAACAAGTCTGCAGAAATACACTACCTTCACAACAGTCTACAAAATTGAACTGTTTTTTGCATAGTTCGCATTTTTTCGAAAGCCAAAAAATGCGACAATGCGACAAATGTGAGGAATGCTATAACTTGTGCATTCCGACGACTTCGAGTTGTTTGCAAGAAACTACCGCCAAGGCACCCAAAGGCACCGAAAGGAACCGCCAAGGCACCGCAGAGTCAATGCTATGGTCACCATGCAAAGACCAACCGTTAAGGCACCACAAGGAACCGCCAAGGCACCGCAAGGCAACCAAGACTCCTACAAAGAAAGACCAATGATTTGTCCATGAAAGACAAGTCTCTAGCCCTATACACCAAGAAGAAAGACAACTTCAAGGGAAAGAACTAAGTGCAGCAGAAACGGAAGCCTCATACTCAATCAGAGAGCAGTGGATTGCACAAGAAGCTCTTTTGCAGATATTGTAAGAGGGCAAACCACGACATCAAGGAGTGTCGTATTCGCATCTACAACGAGGCCAAGAAGCAACAACTGCAACCCAACTCCTCCAATGCGACGGAATTCAAGGAGCACATCTCTGATGAAGACAAACCATCAGAATTGCTAATGGCTTACAAAAGTAACAACGAAGACTACGATAGCTGGTATCTGGACAGTGGTGCTACCCAACACATTACTTCTCCCAAAGAATGGTTTACTAAGTACGCAGCTTATAGCAGAGATCAATTCATCTATGCCGGAGATTCAAGCACCATCCGCATGGAAGGCAAAAGGACAGTCAAGATCGTATTCAACAACAATCTTTCTATTTTCGTTCCAAATGTTATTCACGTACCTCATCTATCTAAGAACCTCTTATCAGTCTCTAAGATAACTGATGAGGGCTACACTGTAACGTTTTCTTCTAAACAGTGTACAATCTTCGATGAAAATACTACTTTGACTACATGTACTAGAGTTGAATATCTAAATGTACTTTCTGACTCAGTCGCATTAGCTAGTATCTCAAATGAAAATGTAAACGATCAAGCTTACATGTGAATTTGGACACGTGAATACAAGATGACTTTCTTACATGCGTTGTAATAATTTAGTTGATGGATTGTATTTCTCTCTTTCATTAGATAGAAAATCATTTTTCTCTGAATCTTGCATCTATGGCAAACACTCTAGAAGCAAATTTCCCAAAACACACTCCGTCAAAACAAAGCACGTATTAGATCTTGTACATAGTGATTTTTGTGGTCCAATACCAACTCCATCATTAGAAGATGCACTCTATTTTATCACCTTCATAGATGATTATTCTATATGGTCTACAGTCATTTTTGTAAAACATGAATCTAAAGCCATTGAATGTTTCAAAAAATTCAAGGCCATGGCTGAGACCCCAACATCTTACAAGGTGAAAGCACTCAGAAATGATGGTGTCGGCGCATCTCCGACGAGATGTCCAAGACAATTTACAACTTCCTATTCACCTCAACAAAATGGGATTGCAGAAAGGAAGAATTGAACGCTTCTCAACTCAGCTAGATCTATGCTACATCAAGCACACCTGCCTGCGAAGCTTTGGCCAGAAGCTACTGCCACAGCTTGTTACGTACAGAACAAATCCAGCACTAGAGCCATCAACAACAAAACTCCTTATGAAGTATGGCATGGACACAAGCCTAGTAGTGTCAGCCATTTAAAAATCTTTGGTTGTATAGGTTTTGTTCATGTTCCTAAACAATTTAGGAAGAAACTAGATCATAGGACAAATAAATACATTTTCATTGGCTATCTTGATGAACATATAGCTTATAAAGGTTATGATCCATCCACCAATGTAACATTTGTTTCTAGGGACATTATCTTCAAAGAATATACATTCGATGACTTTAAACAGCCATCGATAATGATGTTGTGTCATTTCATCCTATTTTACACAACATAGAATCTTCCAATCATGATGTTTCTTCTACAGAACCTGCAACTACAGCTAGCGTGAGCAGATCTGAAAAAACTCAAGAAGAAGCACCATCGTATTCTGGTCAACCAAATGTTCGCAGATCCTCATGGACTTGAACAGTCCTTGAGAGGTATATACCTGAATCTTTCTGGACTTCATCAAAAGAAACAAAGGCCCTAGTCGAAGCAATTTACTCCAAGCAAAAAAAATTTGTGGATTTTTGTCATGGTATCAATAGTAGTACTATTTTTAGTATTTTTTTTATATTTCAGATTTTTTATATCTTAACTTATGATATTACTCTTTAAAAAATATATTTTTAGCAATTCGTACAATGTTTATACCCAGTTTGATAATCGGCTGGTATCACCCTTGTGATACCAATCCGGTCTATACCAGTCTACAACTCCTATACCTCCTTATGTTGATAACCTGCTGGTATTAAAGTTTTAAAAAACCTACAATACCTTGACTCGGCTGGTATCAAAAATTTTGATACCCGCCCAACACTAGTTTTGACCTAGTTGGAGAGACTGTTTTCGGGGATATGATTAGACATGAGTTATGCTGGTACAAAGGGCTACACGCTAATATAAAAATCTCTGAAATCAGATATTTGTGCGCAACAGAAAAAATTTCCAAAAATGGCAATATGACAATAATTGCCATTTTTCAGGCTTAAGGACAATTGTGAGCCATTTTAAGGCCAAAATCTTCAATTTGGCATAACTTTCAATCCATAGCTCGGATTGGAAAGTGGTTGGGGACGTCATTTGTCAATTTTGCAGCAAATTTTTCATTTTTGCAGTCATTTTTGTGATCAGGACTCATCTAAGTGCAGTTATGGCAGCTCTAGCAAGAGTGTCCTCAATGAGTCAAGCAAATTGGAAGGAGCCGACAACTATGCAGTTTGGAAATTCAAACTGAAGAACATTTTGATGGAAAAGGAGCTGGGAGATTGGGAGAAGTGAAGAGACAAGGCCAATGATTGAAGAAGATCAGCGGACATTTGACAGGAGGAAATGGAAAGCACAAAATGTCATCAACTTGTCAATCAAAGATGCTATCATTGCCTACATTTCGGATTCGGAAGGACCGAAAGCATTGTCTGAGACCACAAACACATCTCGAGTGCTATTCCTGAAGACGAAGCTGCACACATTACGGATGGATGATGGTGCAACTATTGTCGATCACCTATTGAAGGTAAAGGAGATCCGTGATCAACTAGCAGCCATTGGAGAGCGAGTATAGGATCATGAGATCATTTGATTGACATTGAATAGCTTGAATGAGTCACATCAGATGTTTGTGACAAGCATTGCCACACGGGAGAATCTTCCTATGAAGAGCTAGGTGGATTGCTTTTGCAAGAACAGCAACGTCAAGAGAACTTGAATCATCGTTACAGGGGCTATGATCAAGCTCTTGCGTTTAGAGGACGAGGCAGAAGATTTGGCCATGGAAGGTGTCAATTGAGAGGAGGAAACTCAAGTCAGAGATCATTTCAACAATTTCATGAGCAAGCCAATGATAGTCCAAATCGAGGCAATTGGAATCAAGACCTCACGAGGTCAAGGACGTGGCTATTCCAGGCAAAATAAACTTGAAAATTGTAGGTACTGCAGCAAACCTGGCCATTGGGAGCGTGAATGCTTCAAGAAACAAAAGGAGATAGCACACAAGGCAAATGGCAAGCGGACAAGTATGCTAATCAACATCAATTTGATGATAATCATTATGAAGACAACTATGTTGATCAATATCAATACGATGATGATCAATATGAAGATGATACAAGTGAAAGCTCAAAATTATTCATTACAGTACTAATGACAAGTGACGAAGCAAATGATACTGTTGGATTATTCTCCTTCCTACTAATCGACTAATCGGTTTTTAATCTTCATCCAACTGTTTATTCAGTTCTGCGGATTCTCCCATGTTTTACACAGTCTGAAGCATTACAAGTGTTTTTACACAGTCTGTAGAAATACACGGAGTTTGACAATAGTGTCGGGAATTTTCTCTCACTACAAAAAAACCCGACACTATCGTCTTTTTGCTACGGTCAATTTTCTCTCAAAGCGACACTATCAGGAATTACGAGTAAAAATGCAATATTGCATTTTTCACATTTTTTGCCTGTCAGGAATGTTGAGTAAAAATGCAATGTCATGCAAGTATTGAATAGTTAGCTCTCTCTCAAGCTTGCGAGCTTGAACACTCTTGAACATTCTAGCTCAATTTTTTAGAGCTGATTAGAGATTGTTATTGCGCTTACTGCTTATCAGTAGTTGCACTTGATTCAGACTTATTTTTAACCGTTCAGAGATATCTTAGAGTACGTGGCTTCGATCTGCAACTTGTTGTACTCATTTACATCTGTTTCACTTTCATACTGAATCAATACTATCTTCTTATTGTGTTTAGCTTCATCTTAGAATGTATGCATTTCTGTAATTCTTTGCGACTGATTATTTGTCTAATAATTTAATGCTTTAAATGTTTGGCTACATAATCACTGTAGTACTAATGATTTCAAAGTTAGTTACTATAAGATTGAATGTGATTTCTATCACTATTGTTTTGTTCAAAATTGATAGGTGTAGTCATGCATGAAGAAAGAGGAAGATAGTTTATTCCAATGCGCATAATAAGTTTTCTTTCTTGTCATTTGAATTATTTTTATTCGATTCTTTTAGACCTATCTTTGCACACCTCTTTCCAACATGGTATCAGAGCCAGGTTTTTCTTCAAGGCCTAATACTATATCAGAGCACAAGCTCTAACCTTGATATCTTTCATGATATCAAATTATTCTTCAGTTCGAATCAATTTGTTTCGGTATCAGAGAATCGATTTTTACAACACTGTATCTTTCTCTTGAAAGAAATATGTTCATCTTGGTGATGATAGTACTCACACTATTGAAGGTGAAGGTACTGTAAGATTAAGATTTTAGCATGATCAATTCAAACTACTATCGAAAGTCTTCTATATTTCTAAACTCTCTACAAATCTGTTATCAGTAAGAAGAATTACAGATTTAGGTCATAAGGTGGAGTTTGAGTTTGATCAATTTCCTTTCGCACCATCCCTTCCTACACAAACATCTTCCATTCCAACAAAAACCCTGTCTTCCATCTCGAATGATGCCCTCCGCTCAGATCTCAGCCGACACCTTTCATTACATCTCAACCGACACCTTCCTCTCACATCTCGACCGACGCCCTCCGCTCAAATCTCAGCCGATGCCTTCCACCAAATCTCAGCCGACACCTTCCATTAAATCTCGACTGATGCCTCTGCTCAAATCTCAGCCGATGCCTTCCATCAAATCTCAACCGGCGTCCCTTAACCCTGTCTGAAATCTCAACCGACACCCTTTTTCCATAACCTTGTTTTTCTAGTTTTTTCATCATGTCTACCAACCCCGGCTCCAGTTCTGATGACCCTGATGCCAATAAGCTTGACATCCAATTGTCCAAATTGGATATTAATGAGATGCAAAACTGGTACCGGCAGGCAGAGTCCTTTAAAGCAATTGAGTTCCAGATTCCTGTCCTGACAGGGTATCAAAGCCCATACCTGGTGCATATGATATATGCAAACTACAATGCTACAGCAAGGTCGTGCCAGCTAATAGTTCCCCATGTGAGGAACTATGTTTATAACATATCATTTGCGCCGGCCGACTTGCAACCCTTTGGGTTCCCGCGAGGAGCAAATGCTGTCAACAGGACACTTCAAAAGAGCGAGCAGGCAGCATATTTCAAATACATTGATCCCTCTATGGACAAGTGGAAGAACAAGGACGGGTACAGAGTTGAAGTGATCAATGATCAACAACTACAAGCTGCATGTGCATACTTGACCAAGTGCACACAACGACCAAAAACCAAGTTGCAGAGGGTACCCATGTCCCTGTTCCACATGATGGCAGATTCACGACTACATGCCCAGAACCTCTATGATTGGGCACAGTTTGCTTCGAACTACCTTCATGAGTGCCTTAAGAACAACCAGCCCAAAACCGTACTGGGATATCTTATGACAAATATCACTCTTCAACAAGTACAAAATGGACCCAAGCTTCAACAACACCTGCAGCTTATGGACAAGGCATGGGACATTCCCATAACATCAAAACAATCCAAGCGTTCACGCTCGTGGGCTACTTCACCATCGGGATCCCAACCTAAAAGAATCAACACCAGTATT
>MU834908.1:0-43301 GCA_029204225.1 Diphasiastrum complanatum | reverse complement strand
CTATATGTACAGTGTAATTTCATTTTGAGAAATACAGTTGCTATGTGAGCTTGCTGAGGAGAGTGATTTTCTGTCGTGTTACTGTGTAGCTGATCTGTGTTCCTGTGCAAAGCAAATCTCCTAAGTACTTTAGCTTGGGTGCATCTTATGTGAACAAATTTGCTTGTTGCACCCTTATTGCCTTGAATACTTCCTCAAACTCATTTAATATAGCCACTAAATGAGATGCTAAAAATGAAGACTTGAAAAGTGGAACATTGATGATTAAATTTCAGTAGATTACACTATAAAATTAGTAGGGACTTTGAATGTCAATGTTGATTTAGTAGCTTGAATGTCAAAGAGTTCTCATATCCAATCAATTAAAAATGATGCACGTAAACTCATAGACATGACTTTATTTTATATGGTGTCTAATCATGGAAGGATGAGCACATCCAGCATCGTGACCCCATGACTGACATGGTGCAACAACAACCTAAGTGTGAAGGTGGCTGATACCATCATCTCTTCAAAATCGTGTCCTATCTTCCAACCTTAGATCTATAGGAGCCCACAACTCTCATTACAATGGTACCTCTGTTAAGTAGATGTAAGCTCAAAGTATGTAGGTTTAGGCAAATGGAACCTAGTAGGGTATCCTCCCAACACGTGGTAAACATTGGTACTGCAAGGGTAGCTACAAATAACAATATCAATGAGGGAGATATGTACGTTGATGATAAGTGGTTAAAACCGTGAGAGGGGATTCATTGTTGGTTAGAAGTTTGTCAAATTAGTGATCATAACATTAGTTGCAGATTAACACTAACAATACAACAACATCTTAGAGAGGGAGTTATTTTTATAATATTTTTTGGGTGCCCGATAATTCCTCATATTTGATATCCTTTAGTTTTATTGTTTTTTTGTCGTATCCAATTTAAACAAATGCGAGCAATTACTCGAATACCCATGTCGATTTCTTTTTAAAGCTAGGATTCGATTGAAGAACGAAAAAACTTTGCACAGCCTGAAGAATAATACTACATGATTTAAAACTTTAATTAAGTAATTGACTTGGACATTACCAATTATATAAGCAAGGTTTATTCTCTCCTTTGCTCTATCTATTTTTTGTTGTGTGTGTTTGTGAGTGCTAATAAGATTAGATCACTCCTCTTCTCATAAATTTATTATGGTATAATAGCTTCGGTGCTTCTGATTGTTAATAAATAAATAAAAATTATGTATATCCAATACATGCAAGTTCTTTTTAAGAAAAGGAAGCATCAAATTTTTGAAACGGTCAAAATTTTGTAGAACTAACAAAGATTTTGAGGAACCATCTAACTTTTGAATAATCTATGACAAAGTTTGTTGAACTATGAAAGATTGTTTGAATGACAAAGGTTTTGCAAAACTGACAACAAAATTATTATTTTTTTCTCAAAAAGATCTAGCCATCGATTAGGAAATCTATACAAAGTACATGCTGGAAATAAAATTACATAAATGAAAGTTTTTCAGCCTCTCTGAAAAGAATCAGGGGGGAGATACAAAAGTCACCGTATAGAAAGGGGTGTCACAACATACCAACACAAAATTGCTATATTTATGTAGTATTTAGATCGTTCCCCAAGGAGACAACACTCAAAAGCTGCTTAATTGATACAAACTTGACCTATTTCAAATGAAATGGAGGCGGATGTTAATCTGGCTGTCAGCAGACATTTTATAAGTAACCAATATTACTTGTATTGTGGTGTGTGTTAATTCCAAACAACAATCTTCATTTATCGAACCAAAGGAAAAGCGTTTGGCTAATGAAATGTTATCAGAGTAGCTCAAATGAATTACATTATGGCTGATTAAGTTGTCAGCAGGGATCTATGTTATGTTCGATGCACACGCGTACAAACAGACAAAAAGCTAATCTTATTCTTGAACTATTGTGTTATAGACAGAAGTCCTCAACAACTAAAGTCCAATCATGGTTAAAGAACTCAAATAGTTCGTGAATATGTTAGAAACAATTATCCTCGTTAGTAACACGAATACAAATCAATAACTCAGTTCCTGAAGCAGGGACTAGCATTTCACAAACACACATACTTCTCTTATCAGCAACTATGGAAAATTGCACCAAGGGATATTTCTCTCGAATGTTGAATACAAAGTATTTGCACAGACGGGGAGATTAGTTCAAAGGCAGTTCTTTAGATCGACTTCACGGAAACACAGCAAACGACTGTAATGAAATATTATATTGTCGACCAAAGAATGATTTAAGTAATGTGCACGAGATTGCTAGTAGACCCGAAGTCACTCACACACAACAGTGCGAAGAACAGAGATTAAAGGAAATAACCTTAGACGCTCTATTCACTTCTTCAATCTCAAACATACAATAACTCTCTTTCTCTCTCGGTGATGTGAGAATGAAACGTGTCTGTATTTATAGCCTATGGAGCAAACAAACACATCACTTGAAATTCATGGTGCATCACCCCATTACAAATTCTAGTTAACGTATAAGCTACAAGTAAATTGTACAATTGATGATTCAGTGTGACGATACGAATCTAGTCGCTTCGTATTCCAAGCGTCGTTTCATTTCAAGAGGTCTTGTCCTTAAGTAAAAGACAAGCCTTTTAGCAATTATATCCAAAAGAATGATGTACGTCGTGTGGTTATCGTGAGGATCCTATCGGGATTCATAACTGACGTGATGGACAGGTAGGATCGTAGTTGGTTGTTTCGGACAGTCTTTGAAACTGTGTTTTCTGATACAGTCAGGACACTCAACATGGGCTTGGTCTTGACTGGACAATCAACCATGAAGTGGCCAGTTTCACCACAGATGAAACAACTGGTGTGCAATGGCCCTTGTATAACAGCATAGCCATTTTGTATGGCTAATGGTTCTGGACTTTCTGGTGGATATTCAGGATAAGTCAAGGAATGTCGAGAATTTGATGGTTGTGCTTCATATTGTTGGACTGTATGTGCTTGGATAGGCGGATATGAAGGACAAGCATCAACAAGATGTGTAGCCCAGCTATGTGGGCACCATATTGTTTTTCGTCTATAAGGTACCTGTGCAGGGTTTGACTGACCAGGCATACTACTTTGGATAGACTTCAGGGTAGCTTGAAATTCATTGGTGAGTTTCTCCATCCGTAGTTGATGAGCAACTCCAACTGGGATTTCCAAAGCTGATCTCGGGTGTCCTCGATCGGCTTCGACTCATGGACATGAGCACGTGGTGCTTGTCTTTCCCTTGATTTGTCAACATCTGATCCTTCATCTTCCTCCTTGATGGCATCAGACATAGCTAACTTTAGGTTCGTATATTCATCATTTGATTTAAGCTCACGTCTAATCCATCTTGGAAGTCCGACTAAGAACCAGATGATGAGCATCTGTTCGGAGGGCTGTTCTTGTACTTGACTTTTGAGGCGTTTGAAACGCTCGATATAGTCTCGTACACGCTCATCATTTGCCATCTTGATGTTACTCAATTTGACAAAAGGGCTCTCTGTCAAACGAAAGGGCTTAAAACGCTTGATAAATGACTCTTTCAAAATTGACCAGTCTGTCCTTTTCGTCACGAGCCATTTGCGATAGTATGTTGTGTTGGTGTTGTAATGCAAGTGGTTGTGGAAGGTGTGATAGAAACGATGGAAATGCGGCTGCAACGGCGGTAAGGCGGTCTATGCGGTTGAGTGTGGGGGAATGTGGGGGTTTGTGCAATCAGTGGCGGAGGTGAGGGAGGTGGTGTAATGCGATTTTTGCGGTCAGTGGCGGTTATGAGGGACCTCTGCGGTCGATTGTGGTTGCAACAGTCGATTGCGGAGTGTTGTGGTTTGTTGGTTGCTTGCGGTGATTGGTGGTCTGCGTGATGGCAGTTAGTTGTGGCTGTGAACGACTGATGGAGGTGTAAGGGGGTTGCGATGGAGGGCGGGGTGATTTGTTGCGGCTGAATGCGGATGTTGCGGGGCAATGCGGGAGGTAGGGTGATTACGAATGGAGGTGGAGGTGGTCCATAAGGTGGGGAGAGTGCGGATTGTTGCGGTTGAATGGGGATGTTGTGGGGCACTACGTAGGTAGGGTGATTGCGATTGGAATGGGGATGAAGGGTGATGATGATAGACGGGGAGAGGTTATGGCACTTGCTATGGCTCAAGGTGGTTGTTACAACTGGATGCGGTCGTTACGGCCCAATGCATATGCAGGCTCGTGTAGTTGTTCTCATGTATTCGTTATAGCATTGCAGATAGATAGATAGATAGAGCATGATGTATTTGAGGTACATCATGCTCATCAGTCCGGATCGTCGTTGAAAAGGTCTGTCGTCTAGCGTGGATCTGGGCCGGTTGAAGCAGACCGTCGAACTAATCATGAATATTCAATATAGCAAGAAAGATATAACATTGGGAGAATTTCTAAATTTGGTACCTCAAGCTAAAGAAGTGAGATTGAACCAACAGTCCAAAGGAACCACTAGTTTGTGTCAGCTCTAAAAATTCAAACAAAGTGCTCAATGTAGAGACATCCTGGGAGAGTAAGCAGAGAAATATCACCTTGCCGATACAGCATAAACAATTTAGTTGAGAGGCAGATCTCAGTCAGTGTTTGGAACCTGATGGTTGATTCAGGCGTGAAGCCAACTTGTGTATGATATTTGGAGAGGTTATGAGATATAGATCTGGACCTCTCAATGGTATCTCATAAATTCCAAATCGGAGACCCTTAAAAGCTATTTTTTTTTTAATTTAAATCTCCAATTTTTAGAAAAAAAATCTATATGAGACAATTGGATTGAGATTCATATAATTCCTTCTAGTGTAGAACTAGGTTCTAAATGACTGTTAAAGTTATATGAATTTATGCTTCCATTTCAATTTTGTGAATATAGCTCAGAATCAATTGATGTTTTCAATTGATTAAGTGGAAGTTAGACTTCCTAAGCCCAAATGATTATCTCTATTTGATAGTTGATTAATGAGAGTAATGTTTCTATCACTCGGGATAAGATATTTTATGTTTTTGAGGAAAAAGTCCTGTTTGTAATAGTATTAAATACTCATTATTGACTTTTCTGAATCTTTGATATCTTATACGTTGTATCCTGGGAACTTTTTAATCGAAATTATGGAATTTCTTTTAAAAGGGGGAGAAGAAAATGATAGGAATAAGACTTTTATGGGATCAACCAATTGCATAAATTTCTTTGTGGAATCCAGTTTGTGTGCAATGGTGGAATTATCCAATGGAATAGAAGAAATCTCTAGTGATTGTTTTGAATAATCTGGAACTAGAGTAGTTTTGGGGGTTTTGAGTTGTGAGATATTCATAAATATGGGAAGTACTGGTAAAGATTAAATTAAGGTTCACTGATTGGCTACCAAGTACCATTTAGTTATGGATTGGATCAGAGGAATAAAGTTTTAATCTTAATCTTATGTCCAAAGATGTTTGTATAAGTCAGCCTAATCTTGGTTTGTGCACTAAGATCTGAAGTAGGTTGATTGGTTGAAGGAATTTTGTTGGTAAAAGTATGATGGTTGGAAAACTTGTGATGTGGAATTATTCAATTCAGAGATTTTTCATATATGTTAGTTATTCAAGAAAAATAAAATCTTTTGTAGCTGAGTTATTTGGAGAAATATGCCAAATAATGACATATGTGTTTATGTACTGGGTCATAGTGAGATTATTCTCATATGTGCACGATTAATCTTGTTCAGATCTACTATGTATTCCTAGTTACTAGGGTTATCTGGTGCGCTTAACCTAGTCATTGAACATAGACATATGATTAAGTACTGTGTTTTGACAATTACTTGCAAAGTTAACAGATCTGTTCTAATAGATCTATAGGTAAACTTAAGAGTGATTTGGATAAGGACCTAAATGTGGTGTTGTACAGTACAGTTAAGATCTGCACCTAGACATTTAAGATCTCTAAATCATGAGCAATTAACTTGAGTAGTTGATTTACTCCTGTGGAAGTTAATTGGTAAGACGGACAGTGTGAAGAGAATTCGCCGAAAATTATTTGTTTTGTGTATATTGCTTGTAAGACACATAATCTATGAGTCATTTGGATTCATCAAGAAATTGTGTGCATAGGATGCTGAATTCTTGGATGAGTATTTCTCAATTGAGAAATGAACTTGATTCATTAGTGATAGTATCCATGTGAGCTCAATTGGGTACTGGATCCTAATGGTTCCAAGAATGGTAAACTGAATTTAGTTGGAATTCAGCAAAACTTTGTACTCTCTAGATATTGTTCTAGGCAATTATATAAAGTTATGTCTTTAAAACGGATGTTAAAATGATTTTTAATTACTTGGTTAATTGTAGAATTTGGAACTCATAATCTGGTTAAGAATCGGGTTGGAAGAATATTCTTGAAATCCAGTATTTTTCCTTGTGGAAAAGATTTCAGAATGATTCTTATATATCCTGAGTTGTATGTTGTACATATACTCCAGTATCTTTCAATGATTAAGTATGGTTTTAGAATCCTATAAATTATGATTAACGAATTATAAGATTCTAAATGTTTTTGATTGGCAGATCATAAATTGATACTTAAAGATCATTAGAAGATTATAAGAAAATGTGAGGATTCTTAAGATAATGAGTAATTCTTGATCAATTGGATGAGTGAAGGATTTAGATCTGTTTGTTGAACTCTAAATGTTTTTACTCCAGCACATACTTGAGATTGTGCATGCATTTTCATTAAGTACTTGCTTACTTATGAGGAACTTGCTTACCTTACAAATTGTAGTCTATAAGTGCTTGTGTGCAAAGTTCTGTCTATATCTCCAGATTTATAAGAGACAGATAAATCTATTAAGATACAAATAGTTGCTGATTTCTTGCATATGATGCTATAAATGGGGCTGTTAACTCATTAGAGTAACTGTAGTTTGTCTGAGACTTGATGGATCTCCTAGAGATTTTAGATGACTGAATTGTGGTATTTTAGAATATTTGGATATTCTAAGAATATTTGTACCAAAAAGCATTATTTATTGCAAGATATTAAAATGGAATTTCTTTAGCTTTCGAATTTGATGTCTGAAATAAAGTAAAATCACCCAATGTTTCATGTAATTGGGATTACATGAAGGCGATGATTTTTTTTTTCTGGATAAGATCAACCCACTTGAAAGATTTATAGCTTACTGTATCTTTTGGGATTTGAGTAAGTATTCGTGAGTAGAGGCAAGCAATTGAAGAATTGTTGCATCTCTGAATATTTGATGGAAAGTGCAAACTTAAAATTCTAGTAAAATTCTGGTAACGAACTGATTGGAGTCTCTCAAATGATTTGCGAACATTTCGCGAAACTGTTTTGATCACAAATAATTTTTGCTTGAGAAGAATGCGTGATCCAATCAAGCTCTGTAACAAAACGAAATGAAGTGAAACTAGACGAAAGAGAAGAATTCGCAAAAAGGTCAATCAGGCTCTGTAACGAAATGAAACGAGACGAAGTGAAACTAGATGAAATGAAGCGAAATGGAACAAAACTTGAATGAGCTCTGAAATTGATTTATTCCGAAAGCCAAGTGATCGCGAAGCAAAAACATTCGCAAACAAAATCAGTTCGTGTGAAATTTAGATATGATTGCTGGTCACTGCCGGCTATATCATTCCTACAATCCTCCAGAATGAAGACAAACACTGTTGATCTACGTTATAGATTATTATAGCATTCATGAAAATCAAACCAATGTGCGGAATTGAATAAACAAGTGAATCAGATACATGAATAGTAGCAGACAAATATTCATTTGAGATCATACAATTATTCAGAATAATATGCGCATAACAGCTACAATATTATCTATTGATCTTCTGATTTCAAGCATTGTGTGACAGATCCACACAATGCATTGGCGTGAGAGAAATACAATTCTCTCACGAATAGTGTGTCGCTTACTAGCGGACTTCTGGATCTGTTGATCCTCTTATAAAATTGTCTCGCTAACAGGCGGACATGTATTCTGTATATTTTCGTCTTACAGTTTTATGCATCAAGCAGAAAGTATATAGTTTGTGAACTTTTTCGTGTCGCGTCATGTAACTTCCTAGATCAAAAAGATCAAACATCTACAACTAATCATGGATTACAAGAGTGGTAGATTAGCCACGTTCTAGAGTACTTCTGTTGATGTCATGATATCTGATCAAATACTTGTACCCCATGGTACTTGGTTGATCTTCTTGGTCCTTTGTGGAGCACGAATGATTTTGTGGTTTGAAACAATTTCATGTCATGTGTCGTGAAATTGTTCGCGAACATTTTTGTTTCGTGTGTCTTTTCTGTCAAAATTAGGGTGGAAAGCTAGCAAAGCTTTGGCCATAGAAACATTTTGTTTCCTCATATCTATGTAGGTGGAAAGATCATACTAAGAATAATGGTTCATGGGTAAGATTTGAAACTTAAGAAATAGTTTCATGTTTTATTTTTCTTGTTCCGAGGACAGAACCCGTTTATTCGAAACGAAAAATTTCTGTTCACGAGGACGTTTCACATTTGAGAAGAGGGATATGTGATACCACATATCTGTATATTCACTTCAAAATGGCAATATATACTTGAAAATGAGGATATGCGCTGGACAAATATATATTATGAAGACAACCACTCATCTTGCTACTCACTCGAGAAGTTTCTAGCAAACTTCTACAATACCGCACAATACACCAGCTCCATAATGAAAAAAGACAATATGAAATGAGTCATTGTTGAAAGAAAGTGAAACCGATATTTCGTCATCTGCTACAATGTCCAACCAAGAGCAACCTCCACAGGGAATTGACAGTTTTTCTCCCCTTTTACAATATCAAATCTATCTTGTCTTTCCATATGTTGATACGATTTCCAATGTGCCAATACATAATAAATCTAGGATTCAAAAATCTAGATAGAGATTCAGTTCCGAATCTCTTGTTCATAGAGGTCCTCAGACTTATTATTTGCTTTGCACAGGAACACAGATCATGCCACACAGTAACACAAACAGAAAACACTCTCCTCAACAAGCTCACATAGCAACTGTATTTCTCAAAATGAAATCACACTATACATATAGTTGTTCACTTAGGCAACTCATACATGACCCAAGTTGCCGTTAGCAGGATGCGTGTCCCGTCGACTTGCCTTGTGGCGAGGCCAACTGATCCTTATCCACTGATAGGACCCACAGTACAGTAACACAGTGATTCTAACTTTAATTCTAACTCTCAGGACATAGTACTTCATCCATACTTGCATCTCAAGCTATATCTTACAACATCTGCTATCAATGATGGTAGATTTAGTGTCATCCACGTTGCCTTGTTTTGACAAGGGCATGTCAGAGTAAGTCACATTACTATACAAACAATGGAATATTACAACTGTCAGGGTACATTATCAATGTTGATAAATGTAAGTTTTGCTCAACAAGTACACTACAGTTCTCACTCTCTATACTGTTTGTATATTTCCTTGTTTTTCTTCATTCCTAGTGTGTGTGCATGAGAAATAGCGACTACACGAGAGTCTTCTGTAGAGCATCTCTAGAACGCATTTTCATTCATTTGTCCTTCAGCTCACCTTGCACAGAGTTTTCAATCTTTGAGCATACTACAAATATGCCAAGTACAGGTCACGTCAGAGTTGATTCTTGCACCTCATTGTCATATTCATCGTCGAGTCAACTACAGCAAGATCGAAACAAATTTAGTTAAAATTTGTTCCATCTTTAGTGTCGTCCCATGTTCAACATGTTCTCAACGCCAATCCAATCCTGAACATGAGCAATTTCTAGCAATAGCATCCCCACCAACAGTTTTTTTTTTTTTGGGGGGGGGGGGAGAGAGTGGATCTGCTTGGATCCACTGGAGCAGTTACGCTGCCAACAACAACATCAGCAAGATCGACAGCCAAGGTCACAAGTCAAATATGAAAAGACAAGGCTAAAGACGATAGTTGTGTAATCCAAATAGACTCAATCAGAAGAAGTACCCCAGTCATGATGAAGATCCTTCAGAAAGGGAAACACAAGTATTGGAAAATCAATCTCCTTCTTCAACCAACCTCTCATCATACATCTGCATCCATTCTCATGCCTATCGCCCACACCATCTACCGTTGTCACTACCACCCTTCCTTCCATCTGTTTGTTTATCATCAGTTTACTGTTCTTCTGAAAAATCCCTAGTTTTTTATAGTCCTACCGAAGCTGTTGAAAGATCATTGCAAATGTCTTGCAGAGACCAATTACCATCTAGAATGGTTGATCAGCCAAACAAAGATCTACAGAAGCAGGCAAAGCAGCTAGAAGAAATAAAGAGAAAGATCCAGGAAGCTGAGGAGGAAAGGACAAAACTTAAGCAACAGATGAGTCAGATCAATCTTGATCAAAAGAAACTCTCTGGAGTAATGATAGTTTAATCCTCTCTTATGAAGCCCAAAGAGATTCAAAAGTAACGGATCAAAAGAAAGAGCTGCAGAAAATGAAAGATGAAGACATGCGTGAACCTGCAAAATAAAGCGAGCTCCTCATCCAGCAAGTGGTGGTCAAAGCTCGACATTGCAAGGGTCCAAGGCTGCAATTGTAGAACTATCAGTTCCTTCACCCTGTCACCAAGCCTTCATCATGTTTCCTCACCGTTACCAAACCGTCCATCCAAAACTATTTCTACCACCAAATTTTTGATGATGAGTCCATCCCTTGAGACTGATAATCAAAGTTTGTGCAACCTGTAGATCGAAGGTTTTCCTTGAGACTGAAATTTCAACTGAGAGAAGAACTGTTGAAAATACCGGAATTCACACATGTGGGGAATGTCCACAAGAGTGATTGATCTTAATTAAGCTTTGTGATTGGCACTATAACCTGATTCTAGATTGTTCAACAAGATCTAGTTCAGAAGATATGGCTAATTCACAATCTAGCATGCTAATCAATAGACTATAATAGCAATGAATCAAAGAATGATTAAAAGTAGAACATTACAGTGTTTTAGCATTAGCTTCAACATGAGTTAGAGAAAGCTAGAGAGATAACAAGAAAAACAGTTTAGATCCAACCAAGCATGAGATAGCTACAAAACTTTGGTTCGTCATTACTTTGTGAATGAGAATGATATGTACATATATAGGAGAGCCAAAATTCGTGGTACTCCTTGCATTCAATGCACATCCTACACCTATTCAAGTGCAAACAACTATTAACTTGACACCTAACTGCTAGCGTGCACAGGTTGCACCTAACTTCTACCTACTTTCTCCAAATGGCAATTTCTCAACTAGCCATGTACAAATCTACATGCATGTGTCCATTAGAGTGATTGCATGCTTTGCATGTCACTATGGAAACTTAGGACATTATGCATTTATTGTGGCTCGAGTTTCTACAAGTTCATAATTGACCAATTCCATGTGAATCTCTATATGCATGTCAAACTAGACATTGTCAACATTATTACATATCATACTAGACCAACTAGACTTTATGCATGTCACTGGAATTTGATCTACCTAACCCAAAATCGCCCTATTCTACAAGGATATGTGCTCAATTCACATACCTTGGATATGTACAAAATATTTACATGGGTAGGATCCCCCAAACATTAACAACAGATGATAGATATGTTTTACAATTTTTAACAAGAACCACGGAAACACCCAGAAGCGAATGGAGGATACAGACCTCCCAGAAGATAGAATTTGCCAAAAAACCAATGATGAAACTGTCAATGGCATATACAAGTCAGAAAACAAAGAGACATATGGAAAGCACTCGAACATGCGAGTTGTGAAACTACTGAGAGCGCTCCAATTTTGAGAATGTCAACCAATTGCAGCAATAAGACATTCTGGTTAAACTACGACAATTCGTGAAAAACAGTTTTTGTGATAAAAATTGGCGACAATAAGCACTTGGTTTTATGTAAGCGAATGAGGATCTATGTTTTTCCAAGTGACGATTGAAGATGCCAATGCAAAGCAAAGCGACATCGTCCAATATGAGTTGCGGTGGGTCCTGCAGCACATTAGGGGTGGGATGATATTGGCTGATTCTAACGAATCGAGCAACTCAAGAGCACCTCTAACCTTAGACTGAGGAGGTCTATGAGAAGACGAGACTAATGAATACTGAGAGCCGAGTATGAGAGCCAAGAAGTACTAGCTAGGAAAGACATGTAAAAACTGTGTAAGCCTCATGGTGAATCCCGGAAGATGGAATGACCATGTAGGAACTAGTATTTCTAGGAAAATATAATAAATGCAAGTAGACCCCTCTTAAAGAAAGTAGAGTGAGCCACCTTTTGATGGTGACCTCTAATGGAGAGCATTATTCCACTTGTAATTTGTGAAATGTGGAAATTCCAATGGGATGCCACCTAAGGAGCGCTCTTGCCATATTGAGAGGAATTGTCTTTGATTTGTGATGATCTTGTTGGGATGTATTGTAACAACATGGGTTATAGTATGAGATGGCATGGTTTTGATAGATTCTCCTGTCTGAGCAACCAGCCTGATCTGGGTACTAATTCCACATGTTGAGTATGAGCAAAACTTATGTGTGTTATCTAAGAGTGGTGTTCTACCTGAGATCATCTCTAGACTACTTTGATCTAGTATAACCCTTCAAGTTTTGCCTATGAGAATATGTAGTTTTTTTTTTGTAAGCAAGGAAATAACAGAAAAAAAAAAAAAATAGGGGGGGTGGGGGGGGGGGGGGGAGAGGGAGAAGGCATTACTGATCTACAAGCAATCTACTTTGAAAATTGACCACCCTCATTACAAAGCCAAGAAATGGAAGAAACTCATTGCTGACCTAATGCTTTCTCTAAGAGTAGAAGCACATTATATAAAGCCAAAGAAGTGATGGTAGCCCAACAGTTGTGGTTTCACCCATCAGAAAATGGAAAATTATGCTATCTTCATACTCTTCATACAATAAATGGTGCTAAGGAAGCAACAACCTGGAATGACAAGTTGAAAGAGAACATCGTGCATAAGAAGCTGAGATAGCCTTAATGTCTTGTTGCGCTAGAGAGCGGTAACTCCACATTTTGCATCTGTGGCTCGACCCTCACCCCCTTCTTTTATAACCAGAATCAGTTTCACTCTTCACCACAAATGCTAGACCTTAACTGGCAAGAGCTTATCAGTAGCAAGGTCGTTCCCTCTGAAACCTGAGTTCTCCTTCTTCGCGCGCTGATCCAATATTGGATAGTAATGGCACGGACTAAGCAGACAGCACGAATCCACCCTGGTGGAATCCCAATCATAGGAGGGGGTCAGGAAAATCCACCACCACCACCTCCTCTTAGGCCAAGGGGCAGACGAAGAGACCCTCCCTGGCTGAAGGACATTCGAAAGCTATAGAAGACCAATAATCTTCTGATTTCAAAAGCTCACATACAGAGATCCATCAGATAGGTTACAAAAAGTCTATATGCAGATGTGAGATGGACTGTAATGGCAATTGAGACGCTGCACACTGCATATGAGGATTTCCAAGTGAATTTTTTTTTTCAGATAGTGTTGTTGCAACTGTCCATGCCAAGAGGGTGACCATCATACCCAAGGATTTCAACATTGTCTTCAGACTATGGGACACATATGACAAATTTGCAGAGTACTTTAGACCAGCTCCTTCCTCTCCTCCAAAACAAGATGCAGAGAAAAGAAAATGAAAGCAATCTTAACCATCCCAGCTTGTTTTTCGAGTACAGAGTGGGAGTCTTTCAAAGAAGAGAAGGTCTCATGACCCTCCTAATGTTGGAAAAGAGGGGTGTGAAATGAAGATAGCTCGAAAAGAAGCGAACTCGAAAGAAAAATGTTTGTGCGCAGCGGAATAAGCTATCTCGCTCTTTTCTTAAGCATGACTACGCCTATCAGACTTAAACAGAACATTAGTGATAGAAATCACGTTCGATCTGACTATGTAGCCAAACACTAAGCATCAAAACATCAGAAAGATAATTTGTTGCGAACAGCTAGACTAATAATAATTCGCGAAGAGCAGACTACCAGATTAAGTAATAAGAGAGTCAGACAGAATGTAGAAAAGCATTGCAATATTGACAAAAATTTGAATGCAGAACAAACAGAATTGTAATCAGATTAAGTATAGCAAAATATACAGGTCAATAATGCAGGTGAACACAAGACAATAGTGGACGTAACTGCATGCTTCACAAAGCTAATCACACAATCTGTAAAGGCATTACTCTTATCTGCACAAGAGAAATTGTTTTAGTTAATATATTTTTTGAAACTGATTCACTAAGAAATAGAAAAAAAAGAATATTTTCATATGGCATAATGTACCTTTACACCATTCAATCGAAATTGATAGTACTGAGGTAGTCAAATTGCAACATGTCTAGTTTTGATCGAATGTGACTGAGACACCAATCTTTCTCGACCTCAACCATTGCAAGGAAAACTCTCATTATCTCGGGAGCATGGGGTAACAAAGGAAGCCCCCAAGATTGGATGTGGCAAAACCTCCGTTACTCATGTAGGGCATAACCACCATTAGTTCTGGTGCCCCTTGACTTTAGGACTTTTTGGTGGGACCAATCCCCTGCCAAAAATTGCCTGACAAACATGTTGTAGATAACACCTGCGCGCTTGTCTCACAATGGATTCTTCACATGGTTGAGTGAGCATAACTTAGATGAAGCATGATATGCACCATAAATGTCATCCATGCCACAATAATAGAAGTTGTTTGTAGTATATACATAATTGCACATATCACCTATTTCCACACCCAGATCTATTTTAGTATAAATCCAAGCATCTTCAATTGGATCAGTTGCTATTTCGGCCAATTCATGCATCATACCATCGATCATACCATCAAGATTCCAATCTTGATTTGGGGGCATCCAACCCGGTTCAATAAAACTACAACGCCCACCTAGACCATTTATTTTTTAGGGCAAGAGATTGAATGCGTAAGGCATGAGTGGATTGTTTCTACAATAAGAGTAGTATTTTGAGATTATTTTCCACCAATTCTCCAAGTTAGGAATATTGCCTATTGGATATGTTGGGGTCAATGATAGAATTGCGTTGTGTGTGACATTCTTATAACTCTCATCCCATTCCCCATACCATATGAGATGTATGTTAATTGGATTGAATAACATTTCCAAAATTTCTCACTTTGACCATAGGAGGCCTCCAAATTTGGGATTGATTCAAATGCTTACTATCATGTATCTCTATTGCATCAGGAATTATGAGATTCTCATTAGAGCTTATGAAGAGTGTCAAATCTTTCCTTTCTATTTGTCTCAAATTTTGAGATTTGCCATGCCGTTGTGCTTGGTGTGTATTTTCCATTGTGAATTTTGGTGAAGAGTAATGAGTATTTCCAATGGACAATGTTTGATCTGCATGAACATCAACATTTTTATGCTCGCCACCATTGCACAAACCAAGAGAAGTCAAAACACTAACATGTGTTAGTAATACTAGACTCAATGTAAGTAGTACAGAATGCAACCGAGTGCTTGTAATATACTCTTTGGTCACCTTCATGCACCCATCCACTTTAGTAGAATCCATGACAATGGCTTGAAGCACCTCCTTGAATGGTAAGTTCAATCTCGCAAAAAAACCAAACTTTCTATCTCAATCACTACTATAGTTTCAGGTTTTAGGTTCTCAAATCTATGAATAGAACACCATCTATAACTCCTCATTTGAGCGAAAGAAGCTCTCAATTAATGCAAGCTTTATGCTACTTATCATATTTATTGCTTTATTGCTTGATGTATTGAATATATCAAGCAAAGAACACTTCTAGCCTAGATATCAACAGTCTGCATCTTAGAGATATGGGTGACACATGAACTCCTTCATATTAGGATTAGTTATATATTTAGGATTTGTGTTGAACTCATATTGTTGTACTCCTCGCTTAATTTCTAAGAGGAATCCATTATGTCATATGATTCAAATAAAAGTCCATTTGTCCCTCATTACCTACTTATTGACAAATAATATTCTATCTGTCTTTCATTCCCTATTTATTGACAAATAGTATTCTATTCGTCCCTCATTTCCTACTTATTATACATTTAATATTGTGTTTCCTTCATCAACTTCATCATGAATTGTGGTTTTCAATTGCCATGGAAGAAAATAATGGAAACTGGTCAACCTTCATAGAAGAAGCAAAATCTTTCTATTTTGTCATGTTGCACTGGCAACAATTCTACACCATTTAATAGATAATTTTGGATGTCCTCTCTCAAAAAATCTGATTGTTATTATATCTACATTCAAGGATCTTCTTGCAATTCAAATTTCAAAATCTCGAGATTTGTTTTTTGCATGTAGGGAGTCAATTTCAAAACAAAATGTCAATGTAAAATTTTCACACCCAATTCACCAAGTTTTCTTTGAAATTTTGAGAAAAGGAAGCATTTCTAGTCCTTAGAAGTCTTCAAAACAAAGGCATCAAAACAAAAACATATGATTCACTTAATATTCTATTTGTTCCTTGTTCACAACTAACATTCTATTTGTCTCATTTCATACTTGTTACAAAGACAATATTGTGTGTCCTTCATCACCTCCATCAATAGATGGCTACTTACTGAAAATCATGTAACTTAAGCCTTCAAATTATTATTCTTGTTGTCATATGTCCACATCAATTGTGGCTTCCATTTGCAATGGAAAAAAATAATGAAAAGTAGTTAACTTTCGTACAAGGTGCAAAACCCTTGCATATTTTGTCATAGTGCATTGGCAAAAATTATATTCCAAAACATTTGCTAGCTTGTATCCAACACATGATTATGACCCAAATTTGGGCCCAAAAAAAAAAATAGTAGCATTTTAGGAATTTAAAAGGAGTAGGCTTGCTTTGAAAAAGCAAGTTTATGTTTGTCTTTGAAAGAAACGTGCTTCTTATTTGGAAACCTCCTTTTGATTTGAGGACTTAAACTAGTAGCTAGTTCACTTGTCCTCTAGATTACATCTTTTAATGGATAGTCTTAAATTAAACGTCCATTCGCAAAATATTATGTTATTGTACATACATTAAAGAATCTTGCTACAACTTGGATTTCAGGATCTCAAGGATTATTTTTGGAATGACAAGAATCCATGGCAAAACAAAATGTGAACGGAAACTTTTCATACTCAATTTCACTTGTTTCTCTTTGAAAACATTGAGATAAGAAAGCGTTTTTAGTGCTCATAACACTTTTAAAAAGGATTTGAAAGGGGAGCATATGATTCACATAATATGCTATTTTTCTTTCATTACCTACTTATTCATGAATAATATGCTCTCTCATTTCCTACTTATAGTATAAACAATATTGTGTATCCTTCATCACCTCCATCAACAAATGACTACTTACTTAAACTTCTATGTAACTTAAACCTTTCAAAGTGTTATTCTTCTTATCATATTTCCACATGAATTGCGGTTTCCAATTGTCATGGAAAAAATAATGAAATGTAGTCAACGCTCATAGAAGGTGCAAATCCCCTCTATATTTTGTCACATTGCATTGGCAAGACTTCTATTTCAAGACATTTGACTATTGCTAGCATGTATCCAACACATGATTGACACTAAACTTTGAGCAAACACAACAAGAACGATTCAAGGATTTAAAATGAGTGGGCTTGCTTTTGGAAAGGCAAGTGTATACCCTTCTTTGGAAGAATGCAAAAGCTAGAATGCTTCTCATACAATAACAATTTTAGTTTAAGGCTTAAAACCTAGAAGCTAGTTTACTTGTCATCTAAATTACACCTTTTAATGGATAATCATATTATTAAAATTTATCGTTCCATCTTAGTGTCCAACTCTTAGTTTACATACATTTAAGAATTTTATCAAACCAAGCGATTCGAATTTCAAAATTGTGTTTTTGCATGAAGGGAGTAAATTTCAAAACAAAATTATATACTCCATTGAAAAAAGAACATGACTTGGAAGACAAGATTTGAAAATGGACAAAAATAATAATGTGATGTCGACTTGTCCAAAAATATTTTCAATTTGTTGATCGAGTCTCTCCTTCCTCCTCATCTAAATGCATTAGTTAATCCCTTTGATAAAAATATATTTTCATATTGGCTTGATAGAGTACCACTACTATTATGAGGGACATCATTTTCATATTGGGGTCATATGTACATAATCAAGCCTAGTTAGCATTTTCCTAATGTTGAATTAGATTTATTTTCTTTGACTAGCATTGATGTCCCTTTGAATAGTGTTGTAACAATAACGCCATATGCAATACATCAATTCAATTTGTGTGACTATAAATTTTTAATTTACATATGATTTTCAATGTTTGAATTTTAGAAATAATCCTCAATTTTCATGTCTTGTTTAAGTTTCAACTTGGATATGATGTTGGATGTCCTGTTTAAGTTTCAACTTGGATATAATGTTCAATGTTTAGATTTTAGAAATAATATTCAATTTGAAGATGATGTTCGATTTGGATGTCCTATTTAAGTTTCAATTTGAATATAATTTTTTATGTTTAGATTTTAGAAATAATGTTCTATTTTCATATCTTATTTAAGTTTCAATTTGGATATGATGCTCAACTTTGATGTCTTACTTTTTTTTCTATATTTTTAACAAGAGGTAGATAGATTAAGGTGATAAGCAAACCAACCTAACTATTGATGAAGAGGGTGCTGATGAACAACTCTCAGATGACGCTTTTGTTATGTCATCTTGCTTGTTGGTTAATGATGGAGACATTGATCCTTGGTGGATTGATAGTGGAGCTACATCACACATGACATATCATGAGGTACTAAGAACCTTCTTAGTGTGAGTCAATCACTTAATAAGGGATTCAAGGTGGAGTTTGTTGGTGGTGCTTGTTTGGTCAAGAAAGAAGATGAATTGATTGCAAAAGGGAAAAGGCAAGGTAAGTTGTTCAAACTTGATGTTTGTGTTGTCGATAACCAAGTTGGATGTATGACAAAAGAGGACATGTCAAATCAAGAGGCATGGCACAAGAGATTGGGGCATCTCAACTTCAAGTCATTGGAGGTGATGGCAAAAAGGCAAGCGGCTCTTGGTCTTCCCAAATCTTTGTCAACAAGTCCGCATATAAATTTTATTGGGAACTATATGGTTAACCAATGTCGAAGTGATTTAAGATTGGAAATGACAACAATTCATTTTCGGTAATCGAGATTACATGATATCAGTTGATTACACTATTGGTAAAACCAAACATGTGTGGGAAGAAGACGAATGTTCTTCTACAATGTGTGAAGAAACAAATATTTCTCCAACCATTTGAGGACATTACACACGCACTACAAATATCATTGGGGCCATGTTCTAGCAACCCTTGACCGCGAAAGTCATTAATAATTTTCAGATTGTCAGATCGACCTCACAGAGTAATCCATTTCCTATGCATTGCACAAGATTAACCGAGAAATAGAAGCAGATCTGACAAAAATTGAAACAACCTATTGTTCCTCTTAATGAGCAACAAACAATGGACTTATCTAACGTAGCTTCTTGTTCAAAGCCATGCTTCAGTAGATCCCCATCTCCACTTAAAAAGATCCATGTACATAAAGATAATCTTGATCTTGATATACCTAAGAAGTTCACATATTTCACGGTGGGTGACATTTCTATTGAGTTGCCACATCCAAAACGAGAACTAACAAGTGAATCATCTTCATTTGATGGACTAGTTAAAACAGAAGATCTATTCGTACATATAGGAGAGCATCTTGATAGACGACAACGAAGAAATTTAGAAAGACTCTTAAGAACGTATTGTGATGTTTGTGAATAGTTTTAGATCATTAAGATCCAAAACATTCCTTTGATCTTTGATTAGAAAGACAAGCAAATCACCAATATTGCCAATGTAGAAAAATCAGCATCTACACTATGAATGAGATGCAAACTCTAATAGATCTTGATCAAACATCAATCAAAACATGAAATGAAGTTTTTATCTGTACAAAAATAGTAAGCTATTATATTTCACACGTGTGGATCTGAAAATAACAGTAAATGAGCATTCTATACACAAAATTGCAAGATATCACCAATATAGTGCACCAATGGATAGATGACCAAAGATAATCATGTATCAGCATGAGATGTGTGTGTGTGTGTGTGTGTGTGTGTGTGTGTGTGTGTGTGTGAGAGAGAGAGAGAGAGAGAGAGAGAGAGAGAGAGAGAGAGAGAGAGAGAGAGAGAGAGAGAGAGAGAGAGAGAGAGAGAGAGAGAGAGAGAGAGAGAGAGAGAGAGAGAGAGAGAGAGAGAGAGAGAGAGAGAAGATCAGTTCTTTTCATGAGTTACATACTTTTATAGCAGGTCCAAACCTAACTTCAAACTCTGGTTTCCCTCCATAATGAAAAACCTCCACAGCCCATTCAAGAAGCAAAACATGATGCTTTCATGACCAGCCATCAAGGAGCATCCAACGACAATTCTTGGTTCCTAGATTTTGGTGCCACTCAGCATATGGCCAGTCTCATTGGCTGTTTTGAGTCCTAGACGCCCTATAGTACCAACAAGTATGTTCACTTTGGTGACAATAGCACTTAAAGGTGAAGGTAGTGTAAGATTAAGCTTTGCAAATGACTAGTCTAAGCTACTTTCTAAAGTCTTGTATGTACCCAATTTGTCTACATATCTGCTCTCTGTAAGCAGAATTACAGATCTAGGACATAAAGTAGAATTCAAATGTGATCAATGCAAAGTATTTGATAGGACAAAAAAGATCCTAGCACTCGGAAAGAGACATGGATACTTGTATAGATTAAGTCATTGCTTTTCTGCCTCTAGTCGGGCGCTCAGTACTTCTATTCAAGCAAATAAAAGTTTAATTTGGCATTATAGACTTGGTCATTTGAATTATGCTGTTGTACAGCAAATGTTTAAACAATCTATCATTTTTTATCTAGACTATCTTGATAATAAAGTTGAGTTACATGTCTGTCAAGACTGTTTAGTTGGTAAACAGGCTAGGAAACCATTTAGATCAAGCCACCAACATATTGCTAGAGGATTGTTAAATGTTGTACATACAGACATTTGTGGCCCAATGTAGAATCCTTTTTTGAAGGACACAAAGTATTCATAACTTTTATTGATGAATTCTCCAGAAGGACTATGGTGTATTTTATCAAGAAGAAATCAGAATCTTTCAATTGCTTTAGAATCTTCAAGGAGTGTTCATAGAAAGAGACTGGAAAGACGATCAAAGCCCTGAGGTTTGACAATGAAGGAGAGTACATCTCTACTGAATTTAAGGAGTACTACCAGAGCCAAGGCATTGAGCAACAATTTATCACTCCTTATTTCCCTTAGTCAAATGGCTTAGCCGAGAGGAAGAACCGTACCTTGGTAAAATTAGCTAAATTTATGTTGGCATATGCATCATTGCCAAAGAGCTTCTGGGTCGAAGCTATCTCCACTACAACTTATGTCTGGAATAGATGTTCGATGACCAAGGCCCTCTCAAGCAGAACACCCCATGAGGTGTGGACAGGAGGGTATTCATGATGATGAACTTGTTCAAATCATTTTGAATGGTCTTGGAGATGAGTTCTCCAATCTTGTACAAAGCTTTGCTATTCAAGATGCACTACCTTCCATTGACAAGCTCCATAGTGTGCTTGTGGCTGAGGAGAGTAGGATCCTTCATGTCAAGCAAAGGATTGGATCCTTGAAGTTGCATGATGGTGATGAGAAGGCCAACTTCTCAAGCAAGGGAAAGGCAAAGTCAAAGAAGAAGATCCAACACAAGGAGACCAAGAGTGATGATCAACCATCAAGCTCCAAAGGTGGAAAGAAGAACAAAGCCAAACTCAAGTGCTTCTTTTGTGGAAAGAAGGGGCACTTTGCATCTGAGTGTTTCAAGAAGAAGAATGCACAAGGAGAGATCAAACAAGACAACCTCACCCTCGAGGAAGATGAGGATGAAGTGGATTCATCCTTGATGGCTTCTACATCAACATCAAAGAGCTACTCCAATGACACATGGTATATTGATAGTGGGGCTAGTTCCCACATGACATTCGAATTTTTTTTTCTCAACTCTTGTACCTTTTGTAGGTTGTAAAAAGTCTATTCTAACAACAAGTGATCAAGAATGTAGAATAGATGGAGTGGTAACTATTCCGTTAAGTCTTGGATCCTCTAAAAGAGTAGATCTTGATAATGTACTCTATGTTCCTACACTCACTAAGAATTTGTTAAGTGTAGGACAATTGATGGATGATGGCTTAGATGTCCATTTTAAGAAAGGTGTTTGCTCCATAATGATGAATAATACTTGCATTGTAAACGGAGTCAAGAAAGGAAGGCTTTTCAAGCTAGATGCTAATGTTTTTCTTGGAAGTGTGAGCATGGTGAAGGAGGAGCTCAATCAAATGGAACTTTGGCATAAGAGGTTGGGCCACCCCAACTTCAAATCTATGGAGATGCTATGCACCAAGGATCTTGCTCTCGGCCTTCCAAAGACACTCTCAAAGTGTGGAAAAAGTTGTGAGGCTTGTAGCCTCTCAAAGGCATACAAGCTACTTGTTGATATCTCTTCCACTAGATCTACAAAAGCATTAGATCTTATTCATAGTGATGTGCACTCTTTTTCTCAAGAATCTAATGGAGGTGCATCTATGTATGTATCTTTTATTGATGATTACTCTAGATACACTTGGATTGAACTTTTGGATTCCAAAAGTAAAGTGTTTGAAGCTTTTGTTAAGCTCAAAACTCTAGTTGAAAATCAACTTGATGCTAGAATTAAAGTATTGAGGAGTGATAATGGTGGAGAGTATATCTCCACCAAGATGATAGAGTTATGTAAAATCAATGGCATTAAGAGAGAACTTACATGTACTTATAGTCCTCAACAAAATGGTATAGCCGAGAGGATGAATAGAATACTTTGTCAGTGTGGTAAGGCTTTGAGATTAAATGCATATCTACCTAAGTCCTTTTGGGAAGAGGCTATTATTTGTGCAAATTATTTGTGTAATAGATTTCCATGTAAGCCCATTGGAGGCATAACATCTTATGAGGCTCTATTTTGTAAGAAGCCAAATCTTAAAGATCTAAGAATTTTCGGATCTACTTGCTATGCTTTTCAAGCATTAGATACAAGAAAAAAGGATGATCCTACTTCTATTAAAGGGATCTTTGTTGGTTATGCTAAAAATAGCAAAGGATATAGAGTCTATAATCCAATCACTAAGAGAATTTTAGTGAGTAGAGATGTTACTTTTGATGAAGGTAACTACTACAAGTTGAATGAGAAAGCTTCTAATCCATCTTATGTCAAGGATCTTGTAAGGTTTGAGGAGGAGCCTACATGTGATCAAGATCTTGAAGATCCATCTCAAGGTCCGAGGACTCCAAGGATATCTACAAGAAGGAAGGTCAGCCCTCAAGGCTCACCTATGTTGACAAAGGTGAACAAAGGGAAGATCTACATTCATTTATCTCTTGCACTTTTCTAACTTCTATGTTTGATGAGCCAAATTGCTTTGAAAAAGCTATGGAGTCACAACAATGCTTCTTGGTTTCCAAGGGGAAGCTCGAACCTAAGACCAAAGAAACTTTGGATGTCAAGCTAACCAACTAAGCCAATCCCGTTGGTTGGAGTCACAACAATGGATGGATGCCATGCAAAAGGAGTACGATGCTCTTATGGAGAAACATACATGGAAGATTGTGGATCTTCCTCAAGGAAGAAAGCCACTTGAGTGCAAATGGATCTATAGATTGAAGTACAATCAAGATGGGAGCATAAACAAACACAAGGCAAGGCTAGTGGCAAAGGGGTTCTTGCAGACCAAGGGAGTAGATTTTGATGAAACTTTTGCTCCTGTTGCTAAGCTAGTTTCCATAAGGTTGATTATTTCTCTTGCAACTACTTTCAATTGGCCTCTACTTCAACTTGATGTGACTAAGGCTTTTCTCAATGGATATTTGGAAGAGGAGATTTTCATGAGGCAACCCAAGGGCTTCATCAAAGAAGATCAAGAAGAAAAAGTGTGTTTGTTGCTAAGAAGCCTTTACGGGCTTAAGCAAGCACCTAGAGCTTGGTACTCTAGGTTGAATACTTTCTTGAACTCTATTAAGTTTGTTGTAAGTGCTTATGGTCCTTCTTTGTACTTAAGATTTAATGACGGTAAAATCATCATTCTCATTTTGTATGTTGATGACATTATCCTTGGTGGAAATGATCTTGATGGTATACAAGAAGTGAAAGTAGCATTGTTTAAGGAGTTTAAGATGTTGGACCTTGTAATCTTCAATTCATATTAGGAATAGAAGTTTCAAGAGGCAAGGTTTTGAGTTTTATTTGTCAATCCAAATATGCTTCTTCTATCTTAGAAAAGTTTGAAATGAAAGATTGTAAAGGAGTAGAAACTCCTATGGAGCAAAATGTAAAAGTTTCCAATAGTGATGATGAAGCATCCTTTGAGGACATCACACTATATAGGAGAGTTGTAGGCTCCTTGATCTATCTTACTATAACTAGACCTGATCTAAGTTATAGGGTAGGCAAACTAAGCCAGTCTATGCAAAATCCATTGGTTGGTCATTGGAAAAATGCAAAAAGGGTATTGAGGTACATCTCGGCCACCAAGAACTTTGGCATTTTATAAGATGGATCTAATCTTGCCTTAAGGGCATATTCGGATGCTGATTTTGCAGGTGATAAGATGGATAGGAGGTCCACAAGTGCTTTTGTTACCTTCCTTTGCAATGGCATAGTGTCTTGGCTTTCCAAAAAGCAAGATACTATTTCTCTATCTTCAACCGAATCGGAATACAAGGCACTAGCATCCACAACAAAGGAGATGCTGTGGTTGAAGAGGCTTTTGGTGGAGTTGCAAGTCATGGAGGCCGAGGAGCAGCCAATATGATTTGTGACAACCAATCAAGCCAAGCATTAGCAACCAATCCCACATTCCATGCAAGGAGCAAGCACATAGAGATTGCTCACCATTTTGTGAGAGAAAAGGTTCAAGCAAAGGAGATCAAGCTACATCATGTGTCTTCTTCACTGATCTACTCACTAAAGCCTTGCCAAAGGCTTCATTTATCAAGTTAAGGTCAGTTTTAGGAGTTGTAGATAGATGTACTATAGTTGTATCATGTAAAAATTGAGGAGGAGTGTTAGAATTAAGCAATTTTCACATGGTTTTTGATGTACTTTGACACACGTGTGAGGACCTGTCCACATGGGTGAAATGACACTTGTAATATTCAGATCCATTTTGATTAGCTTTCATTTGAGTCTAATATGACATCTCCTAAATTAGGAGTTAGGTCCTAGATTGCAAGAATCTAGAAGGTCAACACAAACCACCAATGGATGATGTGGCAAACTTGATAGATCTTATCCAAAGTGGATATGGATGAGTACAATGAGCTGTCCCACACGTGCTGGATGCAGCTTAGAGAGAGAGTATTGTGATTTTTTACTTGATCCATGATGGATCCATTATTGATCTAATGATGAGAAATATTGGTTTGTGAAACAATCTTTGTGTTTTGACTCTCTTAAGCACTTTCTTTGTGGATGAATGCTAAATGATAAGTAAACTATTTATCTGTTATCAAGCCGTATAGTAGCTGTACTTCACATGCGTGAAGCCGTGGATCATCATTCTTTATTGTTCTTGCTTGGAATCACAAAGATTGTCAAATAGAAGCTAGATTTGGAAGCTAGTCTTGATATAGATCAAGATCCCAAGCTACCAATCACCCTTTGTGATCATTTGTAGATCAATTTCAGTCCTTAGACTCTGAAATTTGACAGTACATCCATGCACTGTTTGGCCACATTCCAAAGGTACCATTCCAAAGATAGGTTAATGATTTTACTTAGGATAAGGTATCCTATGCTTTTCTCATGTGAAATCCCACAACATGGTCTCAAAGTCATTTACAAGTGGAAATAATGCAAACTAGCTTGTGTAATTTTAACACTCCTCCTCACAACTAGTTTGACGATAACATAGACTTGCTTATCAACCCTAGGGCTGATCTTAACTTCACAAAGGTAGATCTTTGAAGTTTTTTAGTGAGGATATTAGCAACACATTCACTACTTGCCACATGCTCCAAAGATATCACCTTAGATTGCACCTTTTCTCTCACAAAATGATGAGAGATCTCAATATGCTTTTACCTTGCATGGAAGATTGGATTGGTTGCAAGGTGTTGGGCTGAAATGTTGTCATTATAAAGAGCTGGCAACATCTAAACTCATGGCCTTCATCTCCGTAAGTAGCTTTTTGATCCATAGAAGCTCCTTCGTAGTGGTAGTGAGAGCTTTGTACTCAGTCTCGGTTGAAGAAAGTGAACTAGTTTCTTGTTTCTTTGACAACCAAGAAACAACTCCTCCACCAATGAATGTTGCATAGGCACATGTGGACTTTCTATCTCTTTTATCACCTGCAAAATCCGAGTCACTAACGGCAAGAAAATCAATAACATCTCCTCTACAGTGAATTCCATGATCTAGAGTGCACGAGGTGTATCTCAAGATCCTTTTAGCACTTTAATGTATGACCAATGGATCTTGCATATATTGACTTAGACTACACACACCAAAGCATAGATCAGGCCTAGTTATGGTGATCCACATCAAGGATCCTATAAGCTGCCTATAAAGAGTGATGTCCATAAAGGATGCTTCATCACTTTTATTGAGCACTTTTACATCTTGCTCCATTGGTATTTCTACATGTTTGCAATCTTGCATCTTGAATCTATTGAGCAAACTTTGAGCATACTTAGATTGACTAATGAAGATGAAATCTGAACCTTGAATTCCAAGACCTTGATGTTTGCTTTAAACCATACAAGCTCCTTTGAAGATGACATACTTTAGCTTCCATCCCGAGCTTGATGAAGCCTTGGGGGTGCTCCATGAAGATGTCATCCTCCAAATATCCATTAAGAAATGCATTATAAACATCCATTTGGAAGAGAATCCAACCAAAATTTGAAACAAGTGTTAGAAGTAACCTTATGGTGACCATCTTGGCCACGGGTGCAAAGGTAGGCTTGATCATCTATGCCCCTTGCTTGAGCATATCCTTTGGCAACTAACCTTGCCTTGTGTCTTCTTACACTTCCATCACTATTGAGTTTTAGCTTAAAAACTCATTTACATCCAATCACATTCTTAAGAGGTCTATCAACATGGATCCATGTGCCATTCTCCATCAAAGCATCGTATTCTTCTAACATAGCTTGAAACCATTCCTTGGAACTCAATGTATCTTCTACACATGAAGGTTCTTCAAAACTTAAAATGAGTGCAAAGGATGAAGATGGATTACCCTAGGCTTGCTTGCTCTTGTCTTGGTATGTGAGCCTCATTGGCTCCAATCTTACCCTTGATGATCTCCTTGGAGTGAGTGGTACACTTGGCTCTTTCTCCTCCTCAAGGTCTAGATTATCTTGATCCTCGGCCACCTCCCTCTTGATAGGTGATTTGATTGAGCCATCAACAAGCTTATGCATCTTATTCTCATCAAATATGACATTTCTAGAAACCATAAATGTGTTTGAAGATGGAATGTATACCTTGTAACATTTGCCTACATTTCCATACTCCTCTTGATTGATGATGGATCCTCCTTGGTCCTTGTATCCAAAGGTGTATGCACATAGCAAATGCATCCAAACACCTTTAAGTGTTTTGTCTTCTATAGAGCTACGTGGAACTCTATTCATCAAATTGTTAGCACAAGTGAGGGCTTCTCCCAAAAAAATACTTTGGTAAACATGCATCAATCCTTAAGGCTTTAGAACATTCACATAATGTCATATTCCTCCTCTCGCCCCCCATTTTGTTGAGGGGTATAGGGACAAGACAATTTTTTCTTAATCCCTTCTTGATCACAAAAATCCTTAAATTCATTGGAGATATATTCTCCACCATTATCACTCCTAAAAGTCTTGATCTTGTGATCATGATGCATTTCAACAAATGCTTTGAACTTTAGAAAATTTGTGCTTTAAATGAAAGTAAGAAAACCCAACAAAACCTTGAGTAATCATCTATGAATGTAACAAACATGGTGGCACCTCCATTGGACTTTGTACTTGCAAAGTCTACATCTGAGTGGATCAACTCAAGTTGGTGAGTTGAATTTGTGATGGAACTTGACAAAGCTTTCTTATATGCCTTTGAAAGAGCACATGCTTCACATACCTTCTCCTCTTTTGCCAAGGGTCTTGGAAGTCCTAAGGCAAGCTCCTCCTTGCACATGACCTCCATTGAACTTGAGTTGATTTTGAAGAATTTTAGACCAATTAAGATTCAAATCCATAAAATGATCTTGGGTTTGAAAGATAACAGATCACCAATCTTGCCAATGTAGAAAAACCACCATCTACACTGTGAATGAGATCCAAACTCTAATAGATCTTGATCAAAAATCAATAAAATATGAAATGAAGTTGTTTTCCATACAAAAATAGTAAGCTACTGTATTTCACATGTGTGGATCTAAAAATAGCATCTAATGAGCACTCTACACAAAAAATTTCAACATATAACAAATATAGTGCACCAATGGATAATAGAATCTAAGAGAACCATGTATAAGCATGAATGAGTTAAGAGAGAGAGAATGTCTTCTCTTCCCACGAGTTACATCCTTTTATAACAGGTCCAAACCTAAATTTACACTTTGGTTTCCCTCCATAATGAAAGCCCTACTATTTTTGTGACTAGATTCAATGCAATCAGACCACAATACAATTGCACTGATAAGCGCGTGATCTTACTTACATATTCAAATCAAATGCTGAACTTCTGAATCTCTCTCTCTCTCTCTCTCTCTCTCTCTCTCTCTCTCTCTCTCTCTCTCTCTCTCTCTCTCTCTCTCTCTCTCTCTCTCTCTCTCTCTCTCTCTCTCTCTCTCTCTCTCTCTCTCTCTCTCTCTCTCTCTCTCTCTCTCTCTCTCTCTCTCTCTCTCTCTCTCTCTCTCTCTCTCTGTGTTGTAAAGCTACCAGTACAAGCTTTACATTCGGCGCCATTGGCGACAGCATTGCCCCCGGCGCTAGCAGCGCCACTGCTGCTCCCGACACCACCAACGTCGGCGCCGCTCCCGGTGCCACTGTGACCAGAATCCAGCCGACGCCAAATTCCTATGGCAGAAAATCTTTGATCGGTTCTAGCGAAGTCCAGAGAGCTCGGATCGATGTGCAATCACCTCACACGATCTAGGCATGATTAAAAGAAGCCAGGGGATCAATAAATTCTAGAGAGAGAAAATGACTTTCTAGAGAGAGAAACAATGTGCTTTACCAACCTGGGTAGAGTACTTGGTATGAGGGGAGATGGCAAATCCCACCAATACTATAGGGGAGTGCTGGTTGCGACTCAGGACGAGTGTAGCGCAGGCATCCCAAAGGGAGTCGGGACTCCCAGCCTTCGACTCTTGCCGTTCCAACTCACTTGACATACAAGCAGCCAACTCACCAACAACGATCAAATTTAACCAACTTGAAGTTCGGAAACCAACATTGAGATCCAACCTAGCGCCATGCCAGATCGGGAGTCGACTTCCCTCCAAGCAAGTCGCCCGACATACATCAAACTCAACCAACTCGAAGCTTCGTTACAGACGGGTAACATCCATTCCAAGCAAGTCGTCTGACTTACATCAGACTTAACCAACTGAAAGCTTCATCAAGAGCGCTGGAAGCCAACCTGGCGCCATGCCAAACTGGACAGCCATAAACAAGTAACTTCCACCCAAGCAAGCCATCCAACTCAGCCGATAGGTTAGAACCCGTTTCCCAAGAGCCTAACCCATTCACGTTCATGCAAGGAACACTCAAAACCACAAGTCGTGACAGATATGAAGACAACCAGTTCCTGGACCGAATGGTCCCGACAGCATACCACTGGCGCCATGGACCGAATGGTCCAAACGACATACCGCTGGCGTCCCGGGATACGACCCTCAGCTATGTGTTAGATCAAAAAGTTTGAAGCGGCTTTACAACTGGCGCTTTTACCGAACACTGAAACCCATAAGGTAATCAGAGTCAGTTTGAGAAAAATCTCACTTTATTGATAAATCTGAGAAGGTTACATTTCAATTGCGTGATCGACCCTAGTCTTCGGGGCGCTGGCATGCCAAGGCGGGCGCCAGGACAACATTCTAGCGAGGGAGGCTGAGACTTGGTTGGAGCTCACCCTGAGTCGCAACCCGCACTCCCCCTATAGTATTGGTGGGATTCGCCACCTCCCCTCAAATCAAGTGCTCTGCCCAGGCTGGTAAAGCACATTTTATCTCTCTAGAAAGTCATTTTCAATCTCTAGAATTTATTGATCCCTAGGCTTTCTTTAATCATGTCTAAATTGTGTGAGGTGATTGCACATCAATCTGAGCTCTCTGGATTCGCTAGAACCGATTAAAGATTTTCAGCCATAGGAACTTGACGCCGGTTGGATTCTGGTCACAGTGGCACCGGGAGTGGCGCCGAGAGCAGCAAGGGCGCTGCTGGCGCCGAGGATAATACTGGCGCCAGAAGTAAGGCTTGTGTAGCACAGGCATCCTAGAGGGAGTCGGGAACCACGACTTAACTTCCCAGCCTTCAACTCTTGCCATCCAAATCCACTTGACACACAAGCAGCCAACTCGCCAACAACGATCAGACTTAACCAACTTGAAGTTCCGAAACCAACATTGAGAACCAACTTGGCGCCATGCCAGATCGGGGGTCCTGATGTGGTGACTTCTCTCCAAGCAAGCCACTTCACATACATCAAACTTAACCAGCTCTAAGCTTCGGTACAAACGAGTAACATCCATTCCAAGCAAGCGGTCTGACTTACATCAGACTTAACCAACTGAAAGCTTCGTCACAAGAGCTGGAAGCCAACCTGGCGCCACACCAAACTGGACAGCCATAAATAGGTAACTTCCACCCAAGCAAGCCATCCAACTCAGCCGACAAGTTAGAGCTTGTTCCCCAAGAGCTTAACCCAATCACGTTCATGCAAGGAACACTCATAACCACAAGCCGCGACAGATATGGAGACAGCCAGTTCCTGGACCAAATGGTTCCGACAGCATACCGCTGGTGCCACGGATCGAATGGTCTTGACGGCATATCGCTGGCGTCCTGGGATACGACCCTCAGTTATGTGCCAGATCAAAAAGTTTGAAGCAGCCTTACAACTAGCACTTTTACCGAACACTGAAACTCAGAAGGTAATCAGAGTCAGTTTGAGGAAAATCCCACTTTATTGATAAATCTAAGAAGGTTACATTTCAAGTGTGTGACCGACCCTAGTCTCCGGGACGCTGGCATGCCAAGGCGGGCGCCAGGATAGCATTCCACCAAGGGAGGCTGAGACTTGGTTGGAGCTCGCCCTGAGTCGCAACCAACACTCCCCTATAATATTGGTGGGATTCGCCACCTTCCCTCATACCAAGTACTCTACCCAGGCTGGTAAAGCATGTTTTTTCTCTCTTTAAAAAGCCATCTTCTCTCTCTAGAATCTATTGATCCCCAGGCTTCCTTTAATCATGCATAGATCGTGTGAGGTGATTGCACATCGATCTCAGCTATATGGACTTCGCTAAAACTATCAAAGATTTTCAGCCATAAGAACTTGGCTCTGGCTGGATTTTGGTCACAGTGGCGCCGGGAGCGACGCCGGCGCCAATGGCATCGGGAGCAGCAGGGGCACTGCTGGCAATGGGGACAATGCTGGCACCGGTGGCACCAGAAGTAAAGCTTGTGGAGGTAACTTTACAACATCCACCCCACCTTTATAAAATCTGATGTCCTCATCAGATGTCAGATTAAAGTAAAGGTGTCTCATAATTAAAATTAACTATACATTTAAGCTACTTGGCACAATACTCAACCTACTGGCCACTTTTTATTAATGTTGAAGCTGGCACACCACAAGTCAGAGGCTCAACTCTTTGTACTGAAAAATTACGTAAGTTGAAAATCTCACTTTGTCTGGGAAAAGGGTAGATTTTATATCGCTTACATGAAATCCAAGAACCTTATTAACTGGTGACAGAGGCGTTTCTGTGAAATGTTCGCCCCTGTCGCTTGTGGCTTTTGACTTTGGAACTCCTTTCAGCTCCTGATTTGTCCTTGATGCACTTTGTGTTGAGCTCCTTGAGCTCCAAATTTGATTAGTTCCGCATAGGTATCTAGGCTCCCTGAGCCAAAGGATTTATCGTTTGATTGCCCACTTTATGGTCCACTTTGTACCTTGTTGCTTTCGCACCTAAATTTCTCTCCTTGTCCCAGCCTAATCTTGATACTTTTCCTTCTTGGCTCTTTAAGGTAGGCAAAGGTTGAGTACTCCGCAATGCACCTCTCACTTAGCTTGAAGTAGTTGTCTTTCAATCAACCCAAATGTAACCATGACCTCGTGGAGAGCCAAGGGGTCGCACCAGTTTGATCCGCATACAAACTATCTCTTCGCGTTTGTTTGAAGCACCATGTCCGTCGCGCAAAACTTGACTTTCACAATTCCATCACTGGTCAGTTGCCTCATAGTCAAAACAAGAAGCGTACATCTAGCTTGGCTTCAAGTAGTTCTCTTTGAATCAGACACATGCACCCAGAGTTTGCACTAGTCCGATTTCAATATGAACCGTCCCTCAGCGTCCCTTCGAAGTACCAAGTCTCTCGTGCAAGACTCAACTTTCACGGTTCCTTCGTTGATAAGCTGCTTTACACGTAACACCAGTCAGCATACTCATTATGTCTCCTCATCATTGCTGGTCTAGAGAAAGCCTATAACAAACTTTCCTTTCCACAACAAAAACTTGTCAACTTATTAGGTCCAAAGTTTGCGAGTCTCCTCGTGTGAGTATGGCCAGGTCACCTTGAATTTGCCCCCGTTTGGATCAACTTCAGCTGACCGGATTAAGAGTAGAGTTCTCAGACAAAAAGCCTTTCCAACCCTTTGCTTCACATATGCTAGGATTATGGCTTGATCCAACTTGTTGCCAATCTCTGAAGAGGATCCTAGTCTTTCCTCTCTTTGAGGAAAAACCCAACTGATACTGGATATCACCCATGCTCAGTGAGTTTCAGTTCTGAAGGTGGCCGTCCCAAATGAAGACCAACTGCTCCATAAAAGATCTCCTCTGAAGTTGCCCTTTCCAACTTTTGACTTTCTGCTTGCATCTGGTGGGCATCGTCGCAAATGAAACTAACTCAAGAAACAGGCTAGCCATCCATCCTTTGCAAACATCGAGTCATTTTGTTGCCGTTCATGTGCGAGTACTTGAACTGTGAATCCGCCCCACAGATGCTGTAGTCCTCTTTGCTTGATGGTGTCAGCCTTCAAACAAAAGGTTCCTTCTCGAGCCATCAGCTCCTTGTATCACAAGCAATCATGCAAACAAGGCAAACCACGAGTACTAAGACTCACCATGAATACATACAAGTAATACACTCAGGCATGTTTACTAACAGGTAACCAAGACAAGGTCCTCCTTTGAGATAGTCATGCTAAAGGGCCTTTGCCTGGCCGCGCCCATACAGATCGATCACAGAATCAGCCCAGAGAGGACACCCATCCAACTATCTGTGCTTTCACCATTAAGCAGCACATTGCCTCAGTCACGCCCCAACAAATTTGGTCGATAGCCCTTATAGCTAAACGATCGGCAGCTAACCACCCATGCTTTACACCCAAATTCGAGAAGCATCTATGTATCAATGGTTAATCCGTACAGTTCGAATATGTCGCCCCGCATCCCACAAGATATAGACCGTGCTTTCACCTACCTAGGCAGCACTTTGCCTCCTTCGTCCTACGTGTAGATAGCACCAGGCCCGAACCGCGAGAACTGACCGTGCTTACACCTCGAGGGCAGCACTTTGACTCATCAAGTCCCCCGTTCTGTCGACCACCCCGACCGTGGACGCACCCATGCTTACACTGTGGGCAGCACCTTGCACAGTAATTATCCTGATGAACCCCAAATAGTGGCCATTTTTGTGAGATTCGCATAGCTGACCGGCCAGTCGGCTCTGATACCACATGTAGCGTGGGCATCCCAAAGGGAGCCGGGAACCACCACTTAGCTTCCCAGCCTTCAACTCTCGCCATCCAAATCCACTTGACACATAAGCAGCCAACTCACCAACAACGATCAGACTTAACCAACTTGAAATTTCGAAACCAACATTGAGATCCAACCTGGCGCCATGCCAGATCGGGGGTCCCGATGTGGGTGACTTCTCTCCAAACAAGCCGTCCGACATACATCAAACTTAACCAACTCGAAGCTTCATTACAAACGAGTAACATCCATTCCAAGCAAGCGGTCTGACTTACATCTGACTTAACCAACCGAAAGCTTCGTCACAAGCGCTGGAAGCCAACTTGATGCCACGCCAGACTGAACAGCCATAAACAGGTAACTTCCACCCAAGCAAGCCATCCAACTCAGTCGACAAGTTAGCCCGTTCCCCAAGAGCTTAACCCATTCACGTTCATGCAAGGAACACTCAGAACCACAAGCCGCGACAGATATGGAGACAACCAGTTCCTGGACCAAATGGTCCCGACAGCATACCGTTGGCGCCACGGACCGAATGGTCTCGTCGGCACTGGGATACAACCCTCAGCTATGTGCCAGATCAAAAAGTTTGAAGTGGCATTACAACTGGCACTTTTACCGAACACTGAAACCCAGAAGGTAATCAGAGTCAGTTTGAAAAAAATCCCACTTTATTGATAAATCTGAGAAGGTTACATTTCGAGTGTGTGATCGACCCTAGTCTCCGGGGTGCTGGCATGCCAAGGCGGGCGCCAAGACAACATTCCAGCAAGGGAGGCTGAGACTTGGTTGGAGCTCGCCCTGAGTCGCAACCAGCACTCCCCTATAGTATTGGTGAGATTCGCCACCTCCCCTCATACCAAGTACTCTACCCAGACTGGTAAAGCACGTTTTCTCTCTCTCTATGATTTTCTCTCTCTAGAAAGTCATTTTTTCTCTCTAGAATTTACTGATCTCCAGGCTTCCTTTAATCATGCCTAGATCGTGTGAGGTGATTGCACATCGATCTGAGCTCTCTGGACTTCGCTAGAACCGATCAAAGATTTTCAGCCATAGGAACTTGGCGCTGGCTAGATTATGTTATAATGGCGCCGGGAGCAGCAGGGGCGCTACTGGCGCCAGGGACAATGCTGGTGCCGGTGGCGCCGGAAGTAAAGCTTGTAAAGGTAACTTTACAATATCCACCGCATCTTTATAAAATCTGATGTCCTCATCAGATGTCAGATTAAAATAAAGGTGCCTCCCAATTGAAATTTACTATACATTTGATCTACTTGGCACAGTACTCAATTTACTGGCCACTTTTTATTAACATTGAAGCTGGCACACCACAAGTTGGAGGCTCAGCTCTTTGTACTAAAAAATCATATAACTTGAAAATATCACTTTGTCTGAGAAAAGCGTAGATTTTATGTCACTTACGTAAAACCCAAGGACCTTATTAACTGGTGACAGAGGCGTTTCTGTGAAATGTTCGCCCCTGTCACTTCTGACCTTTGGAACTCCTTTGAGCTCCTGATTTGTCCTTGATGCACTTTGTGTTGAGCTCCTTGAGCTCCAGATTTGATCAATTCCGCGTATAAAGGCTCCCTGAGCCAAAGGATTTATCGTTTGATTGCCCACTTTATGGTCCACTTCGTGCCTTGTTGCTTTCGCACCTGGATTTCTCTCCTTGTCCCAGTCTGATCTTGATACTTTTCCTTCTTGGCTCTTTAAGGTAGGCAAATATTGAGTACTCCGCAATGCACCTCTCACTTAGCTTGAAGTAGCTATCTTTGAATCAGCCCAAAGGTATCCATTGACCTCGCAAGGGGTCGCACTAGTTTGATCCGCATACGAACTATCTCTTCGCGTTTGTTTAAAGCACCATGTCCATCGCGTAAAACTTGACTTTCACAATTCCATAACTGGTCAGTTGCCTCACAATCAAAACAAGAAGTGTATATCTAGCTTGGCTTCAAGTAGTTTTCTTTGAATTAGACACATGCACCCAGAGTTTGCACTAGTTCGATTTCAGTCCGAACTGTCCCTCAACATCCGTTCGAAGTACCAAGTCTCTCGTGCAAGACTCAACTTCCACAGTTCCTTCATTGATCAGCTGCTTTACACGTCACACAAGTCAGCGTACTCATTATGTCTTCTCATCATTGCTTGTCCAGAGAAATTCTATAACAAGCTTTCCTTTCCACAACAAAAGCTTGCCAACTTATTAGGTCCAAAGTTCACGAGTCTCCTCATGTGAGTATGGCTAGGTCACCTTGAATTTGCCCCCATTTTGATCAACTTTCATTCAAAATTTTCCCCAAGAGAGAGGTGTGTGTGATAGTTCCCCTCCACTTATAAAATCAGCTGATCGGACTTAGAGTAGAGTTCTCAGACAAAAAGCCTTTCCAAGACTTTGCTTCCCATCTGCTAGGATTATGGCTTGATCCAACTTGTTACCAATCTCTGACGAGGATCCTAGTCTTTCCCCTCTGAGGAAAAACCCAATTGACATTGGATATCACCCATGCTCAGTGAGTTTCAGTTCCGAAGGTAGCCATCCCAAATGAAGACCAATTGTTCCATAGAAGATCGCCCTTGAAATTGCCCTTTCCAACTTTTGACTTTTTGCTTATGTCTGGTGGGCATTGTTGCAAATGAAACTAACCCAAGTAACAGGTTAGCCATCCATCCTTTGCAAACATCGAGTCATTTCGTTGCCATTCACGTGCTAGTGCTTGAACTGCGAATCCACCCCACAGATTCTGTAGTCCTCTTTGTTTGATGGTATCAGCCTCCAAAGAAAGGTTCATTCTCGAGCCATTAGCTCCTTGTATCACAAGCAATCATGCAAACCAGATAAAGCACGAGTACTAAGACTCACCACGAATACATGCAAGCAAGACACTCAGGCAGGTGTACTAACAAGTAACAAAGACAAGGTGCCCCTTTGAGATAGTCTTGCCAAAGGACCTTTTCCTTGCCGTGCCCATATAGATCGATCACAAAATCAGCCCACAGAGAACACCCCTCCAACTATCCGTGCTTTCACCATTAAGTAGCACATTGTCTCAGTCATGTCCCACCAAATCTGGCTGATATCCCTTATAGCTAAACGATCGGCAACTATCCCACACCGGCAGCTAACCACCCGTGCTTTACACCCGAATTGGAGCAGCATCTCTGTATCAATGGTTAACCTGTACGATTCGAATATGTCACCCCGCACCCCACAAGGCACAAATCGTGCTTTCACCTACCTAGGCAGCACTTTGCCTCATCCGTCCTACGTGCAGACAGCGTCAGGTCCGAACCATGGGAACTGACTGTGCTTACACCTCAAGGGCAGCACTTTGACTCATCAAGTCCCCCGTTCTGCCAACCACCTCGACCGTGGACGCACCCGTGCTTATACTATGGGCAGCACCTTGCACAACAGTTGTCTTGATGAACCCCAAACAGTGGCCATTTTCGTGAGATCCGCATAGCTGACCGGCCAGTCGGCTCTGATACCACATGTAGCGCAAGCATCCCAAAGGGAGATGTGAACCACGACTTAGCTTCCTAGCCTTCAACTCTTGCCGTTCCAACTCACTTGACATACAAGCAACCAACTCGTCAACAACGATCAGACTTAACCAACTTGAAGTTCAGAAACCAACATTGAGATCCTACCTGGCGCCATGCCAGATCGGAGGTCCCGATGTGGGTGACTTCCCTCCAAGCAACCCGCCCGACATACATCAAACTTAACCAACTTGAAGCTTCCTTACAAACGAGTAAGTGTCGCAGAAGGCCAGACTGTTTCGTGTTCGTCTTCTCCCTCTCTCTTCGCGAACTTTTCCAATGTGCTAGACCAGGATTGAAACATAATTGCCTCAATGCGTAAACAGATAAGGCCAGATCGGGTCTGGTACAAATTGTTATGTACATCAGACCTTCGATTAAGTTCTGGTAGGGTATACTTGCCATCTTCTATTTTTTCTCTTCTATTTTTGGACAATCATGTTTCGTGAGCTTGGCTCCAGGTATCATTGGTGTGGCTGTCTCTTTACAGTCCATCATGTGGTACTGCTTCAACACCTTTCTGGCATATTCTGACTGACTCAAGTGCATTTTGCCATTCGTTCAATCTCTTCTGATCTCCAGCCCTAGGCATTTTGTTGCTTTTCCAAGATCTGTGATTTCGTAGTTTTCAGAAATCTAACTCTTCGCGTCTTTGGTCATCATTAAGGAATTTTCTATCATCAACGAATCATCCACAAAAATGGTCAGTATCACAAAATCCTTTCCTACACTGGTGATGTAGACATTACAGTCTGGTTGAGCAGGATTGAAGTCTAGAGACTTCAGAAGGCCATCAAGCTTTTTGTACCAGGCTCGTGATGCCTGTTTTAGACTGTAGATGCATCTCTACAATCGACAGACATATTGTCTGTTGTTGGGGTCTTCATAGCCTTCAGGTTGCTTCATGAAAATTTCCTCCTCTAGATCGTCGTGGAGAAAGGCTGTTTTCACGTCAATTTGGTGAATTTTCATATTGTACTGTGTGGCGTATGCAAGGAACAGCCTTATGCTTGTCATCTTGACCATGGGCGAATATGTGTCGAAATAGTCGACACCATATCTCTACGTGTAGCCCTTTGTGACAAGCCTTGCTTTGTAGCAGCCAATGGTGCCATCTGATTTCAGCTTTTTCTTGTACACCCACTTGTAGTCGACTACTTTTCTATTTTCTGGTAGTGGCTCTAATGTCCATGCCTCGTTTCGTCTCATCAACTCGATCTTTTCTGACATTGCCTGTTTTCATAATTCTCCCTCTGGACTCTGGATAGCTTCTTGGTATGTTGCTGGCTCTTCTGTGAAGCTGCAATACTTGAACTACGTATCTTCAATCCATTGAAGATTGTCAGAATAGCGGTCTAGAGGTCTTCTTTGTCTTGTTGACCTTTGAGGTTCGTTTCATCGCTGCTCGAACATTTCTTGTTCGTGGAGTCGATCCTCTGTTTCCTGTTGCTATGGAGTCTGGGGTCTTGCATTCTGATTTGATGATTGTCCTCGATCTCACTCTTGAATAGGCAGCAGTGTGAAGATTCCATGGCCTCTTTCGTCTTTCAGTCCAGGGAATGTGGACTCGTCGAACTTTACATCTCTACTCGAAACAACCTTCTCTGTGGTTGGATCGTAGAGTCTGTACACATGTGTTCCGTTCGAGTAGCCGACCATGATTGTTTGCTCGGATTTGTCGTCAAGCTTGCTTCTCTTTTCCTTTGGAATGTGCTTGTATGCTGCACATCCAAACACTCGTGCGTATGACAGATCAGGCTTTCTGCCTGTCCACATTTTGTATGGTGTTTTGTTCTCCAGCGTTGTCGTTGTTGATCTATTTTGCAGGTGTACAACTGTAGCTATTGCCTCGGTCCAGAATTGGCCTGGCAATTGAGCCTGTGCTATCATGCATCTGGCTCCTTCGACTAGCGTTCTGTTTTTTCTTTCAGCCACACCGTTGTATTTTGGTGTGTATGCAGGAGTGAACTGGTGTTCAATCCCCTATTTTTGTAGAAATCTTGAGAATTCTGTGCTTTTGTATTCACCTCCATTGTCAGAGCTAAGGATCTGTATCCTTTTTGAGGTGTGTTGCTCTGCGAATGCCACGAACTTCTTGAAAGAATCAAATACTTCGGATTTTTCTTCAAGTAGTGATCGTGGTCATTCGGCTGTAATCATCTATGAACATTAGAAAATATCTCGAACCTGAGAGCGAATCTATTTTCATCGGTCCACACACATTAGAGTGGACAAGCTCAAGAACTTCCTTGGCTCTTCTTCTTTCGTGTGTGAATGGATTCCGATGTTGCTTGCCTTTATACAAGCTTCGTAGAACTCAGCCTCGGGCCTTGATATTTTGAGACCTGTGACAATGTCCTTTGTGCTCATGTCGTACAGACTCTGCATGTTCAGATGATACATTCTCCTATGCTAGAGCTAATTTTCGTTTTCTGAAGCATTTAATACGCTATCAGAGTTGTTAATAATTTTGACCTGGTAGAAGTTTCTTTCTCTACATCCGACCGTCAGCAACTTGTTTGTCATCTTCTCGATCATACGGCAAGTGTTGTCGTGGAAACAAAACTTGAATGCCTAGATCTGCCATCTTGGAGACAGATAGCAGATCTTTTCTGAGTGAGGGGCACATAGAGTGCTCATGGCAGCTCTGCTTGGCCTGACAACGTTCAATAGCTGTAGAGAGCCGATGCCCTTGACATCGTGTCTGCTTCCATTGCCTAGAATCACCGCTCTGTTGTTTTTGAGTTCGCAAAAGTTGATCAAGATCTTCTTGTTGCAGGTTATGTGAGATGTTGCTCCTGAATCGATGACCACATCGTAGTCATGTTCGGAGTAGCTTGTCGAAGCTTCGTCGAGTATCGTGAAAGCTTCGTCACCTCTTTCTGCATCTTTAGACGATTCTGCAACGTTTTCCTTTTCAGCTTTGTTTTTTTCTTGTTGGGTCGAATCTGTAGTCATATGCAGAATGCCCTTTCTTCTTGCAGTGCATGCAAGGTATTGCTGGATTGAACCAACATTTGTTGGTCGTATGGCCTGGTTTGTGGCAGTGATCACAGGGAAGAAGATTGTTGATTTGAGGACTTCGTCTTCTCGAATCTTGGCTTGTTTTGGTTCTTCTTCTTTCCCTTCGTGAAGAGGGCCTTCTCTTGATCACTGCTTCCCTCTCCTTCATCTCTCATCAGTCTCTCATCAACGACAAGACTGACTGCTTTGTCAAATGTCATATCTGGTAGACTCAGTATGAGCATTCTCAGCGTTGATAGGACGTCGGTAGAGATTTCATGAAGTACATCAGCTGTTGTGGTGCTGGGACCTGGTGCTCTTGTCCTGATGCAGCGAGTTGAGCGAAGATCATTCTAATCTTCTCAACGTGCTAATCTAATTGATTGTCATCCCACCGTATTGATTGCAGCTGATTGGTAAAGGTGGCATGACTGAAGCTGCGGTCCTCACTTCATACTTCTGTTTTAATCTTTCACATGCTGCATGGCTGCTTTTGTAGTCTTCAATCTGCATGAGTAGATCTTCATATATGGACTAACGATGATGGCCATTGCGCGCTCATCATTTCTGATCCATTCAGCTCTCCTTGGGTCTCCCTCTGGAGGCTGCACCTCTGAGAGCTCGGTCACCGACCAGATGCCTTCGCCTTCAGGAGTGTTTTGATTTTGAATTTTCAGATTCTATAATTTGTGCCATCGAGACTGATTGCTACTTAGTCTGAATTGTCGTAGCCATATTGTGTGTCTGGAAGAATCACTACTGGGATATCAGTAGTGACAACCTGTTGGCTCTGATACCATGTCGCAGAAGGCCAGACTGTTTCATGTTCATCTTCTTCCTCTCTCTTTGCGAACAATTTTTCTTTCTTTTGAATTATCTTTTCGTGCGAAAGCCCTTACAAGATCCCAGACACTAGACTACGCATCACAAAACATATTTATTCTACAATCAGGACACACAGCACAAGACAAAGAGGTACAACGAAAATAGAGCGACTATATTGTCAGTTTGGTTTTGGAGCGAGATCGTCAGTGTCTCGTTCGTTGGTGGATTGACACTCTACTCTTACGTTGTGTTCTGCTCGTTGGCAGACTTTCATGCACATCTATGGTGTCTTTACTTTCGTATTCTATTTGCTATGTCTCTCTCTATCTCTTACAGATCTCTGTATTCACGTTATCTGGTTTATGATCCGGAGATGATGGTTTTATACCTCCACTATGTGGAGTTTACAAGATAGCTAAACGCCGAATCACATGATTAGTTAACACTAATCAACTAGTTAGTTAGTCTGCGTCATTGCTACTCATTTTAGCTGGGCGTGAAGCCCGTTGAGCTGCCAGCTGCAACGCGAAAGATTTTTCTTCATCTGATTCGTAATCTCTCGTTTGCTTTCGTTCTTTTCGTAGTTTTTGTTCACGTCCCTTTTGCGGTTTGCGGTCCTGGAGGTGTGTTTGTGATTCGTGATTAATTCACGAATCATTCGTGCTTCGAGTCAAAGACATGTTGACTGTCGCAAATCGTTCTCGTTCAACCTTCGTGTCTTGTTCGTGCTCCGACAAAGTTTGTAGGAGTTCACAATTTCTGACAGTAACATCCATTCCAAGCAAGTTGTCTGACTTACATTAGACTTAACCAAACTGAAAGCTTCGTCACAAGCATTGGAAGCCAACCTGGCACCACGCCAGACTGGACAGCCATAAAAGGTAACTTCCACCCAAGCAAGCCCATCCAACTCAACCGACATGTTAGAGCCCCGTTTCTCAAGAGCTCAACCCATTCACGTTCATGCAAGGAACACTCAGAACCACAAGCCGCGACAGATGTGAAGACAATCAGTTCCTGGACTGAATGGTCCCGACAGCATACCGCTGGCGCCATGGACCGAATGGTCCAAACGGCATACCGCTGGCATCCTGGGATATGACCTTAGCTATGTGTTAGATCAAAAAGTTTGAAGCGGGCCTTACAACTGGCGCTTTTACCGAACACTGAAACCCAGAAGGTAATCAGAGTCAGTTTGAGAGAAATTTCACTTTATTGATAAATCTGAGAAGGTTACAATTTAAGTGCATGACCGACCCTAGGGCGCTGGCATGCCAAGGCGGGCCACCAGGACAACATTCCAGCAAGGGAGGCTGAGACTTGGTTGGAACTCGTCCTGAGTCGCAACCCGCACTCCCCCTTATAGTATTGGTGGGATTCGCTAGCTCCCTCCTACCAAGTGCTCTGCCTAGGCCTGGTAAAGCACATTTTCTCTCTCTAGAAAGTCATTTTTTCTCTCTCTAGAATTTACTAATCTCTAGACTTTCTTTAATCATCCCCTAGATTGTGTGAAGGTGATTTGCACATTTGATCTGAGCTCTCTGGAGCTCTCTGGATTCTCTAGAACCGATCAAAGATTTTCAGCCATAGCCATAGAATTTGGATGCCGCTGGATTCTGGTCACTAGTAGGCGCCAGGAGCGCTTGGGTAGCAGCAGGGACCCTGCTAGCGCCATCGGGGGACAATACTGTGGCGCCAATGGCGCCGGAAGTAAGGCTTGTAAATGTAGCTTTATCAACAACGAGCTCCACACCATGTCTTCGCCTCCCTTGTTGGAATATTGTCTTGGCGCCCACCTTGCATGCCAGTGCTCTGG